>PVKP010010567.1:0-27778 GCA_004027715.1 Plecturocebus donacophilus
TTTCTTAGTTTTCCTTTGGCGGACGCCGGTTCCCCTCTTCCCGGGTTCGCTGCGCCCGCTGTGAAACTCTCCGTCCTCAGCGCTTCCAATTGCTGTTTTCCTTGTGGGGATGGGACCAGCCGAGCCCGTCCGTCCCGCACACTCCGCACCGGGAAGCGCCGCGCTGGGTGCCGGCAAAACAGCCGCACCGGCCAAAAGAATCGTGCCGGCGACCCGCGTGGCTTCTCCGCCGGGAATCTCCCGGTCTGTGGGCAACAAAAACTCGTCGGAAAGTGCGGCGTCCACTCGTTCTCTGCGCTTTCACTGGGAGCTACATTCCTGAGCTGTTGTTAGTCGGCCATCTTGGATCTCTCCCCCCCTGGTAATTATTAGTTGAGTGGCAGACATTATAAACTGTGCCTTGTTAGATGTTGCATACTTGGTATTCCTATAACAATTCTTCAGCATTATTTTGGAATTCAGTAAAGATACTTGGAAACAGATAGATTCTTGTAGGTCTTGCTTTTAAATTTTATCAAGTGGGACCAGATAAACATTTAGTCTAGGACTAATTTCCCTCAACACCGAGACAACTCGTTTGAGTATTCTACCCGTGATTTGTAAATTACAACATTTAAAAAAATCCTAGCAGGTGCTATCAAGAACTATCCCCAGACCTGTATCTAACCCTGTCAAGTGGTTTTATTCCCCCAGACTTGGGTATGTTCCTCACATGCATCCGTTAATCAGTACTCATCTGAATATTCAAGGAGGATTGTCTGCCTCCAGAATTCTCTCTGTGCAGCTCTCTCCTTTCTAGGACTCTTCCCTGTGAACTTGACTTTTTGGTCTTTTGTAACTCCCAGTTCCATTACCTTAACTCAGGACTCTTCTTCTCTGTATTATGGCCTGTAAACTCTCAATACAGTAAGTTGGGGACAATTAAAAATGTTCTAAAATTATTGATTGCACACATCTGTGAATTTACAAAAAACCATTGAATCGTACACTTTAAGTTGGTGAATTATGTGATATATGAATTATATCTCAATAAAGCTGATACTTTAAAAAATATATAGGCCAGGCACAGTGGCTTAACTTTTATTGAGAAGCTGACATGGGAGGATCGCTTGAGTCCAGGAGTTCGAGACCAGCCTGGGAAACATAGTGAAGCTGCTGTTTGTACAAAAAAATAAAAATAAAAATTTGTAATAATCTAGTCTCAATGATCAAAAATACCTAGCTTAGAGCTGGAACTTAATTTCTAATTTAGTCTGAAAAATTTATCTTTTAGTCAGAACACTTAGACCATTTATATTGCTTGTGATTACTGACATATTTGGGTGTATTTCCACCATCTTGTTTTGTGCTATGTGTACAGCTTTTTCAGTTTTTTCTCTTTCTTGTCTCATTTTGAATTAAACAAATCGGATCCTCACTGAAAAACATATAGTATGAACAACTTAAGAGAGAAAACTAACAGTATGAACAAAAAGTAATGTTATCCACCGGTGCCTAAAAACCTAGCTCTCAAAATGTCTGTTTTTAGTTGAGTTCTGCCCCTTTATAGGACTCTAGCCATAATTACAGCTCCTCTGTGATCTGCCTATATGGTCAGTCATGATCGGGACTAGTTTTGTATGTGTTTTTAGTTCCATGTCCCACTCTATTAGTTAAGCAGTTTTATCTTCTCTATACTTAACGATGGGGGTACATTCTGAGAAATTTGTCATTAGGTGATTTTGTCATTGTACAAGCATCATAGATTATACTTAAATACAAACCTAGATGGTATAGCCTACTACTTACTTAGGCTATATGGTATAGCTCATAGCTCTTAGGCTACAAACCTGTACAGCATATTACGGTACTGAATACCGTAGGCAATTGTAACACACTGGTAAGCATTTGTGTATCTAAACATACCTAAATGTAGGAAATACAATGCATTGTTTTACAATGTATGATGGCTGATGCCTATGATACCACTAGGTGATCGGGATTTTTCAGCCCCATTATAATCTTATGGGATTGCCCTTGTTTATGAGATCTGTCACTGACCAAAACATCACCATGTGAAACATGATTATATATCCTTACCCATAACAGTTTAACATCCTTACTTAACATAGCTAAGATGAAGTCAATATAATTTTACTCTCTTCTCAAACAATACAAGGATCTCATAACACTTTAATTCCATTTACTCTCCTTCCACCTACCAGCGACTATTGTCCAATATTTTAGTTTTATCTTGTGAAATCAGCTCCCCACAATCAGACATTATTATCCTTGTACATGCAGTCATTATTTTGAATTTAACCACATTCAAAATTCAAAAGATAATTATCATGATCTTTGCCCACTACTCTTTCTTGGATCTCAGAACTTCCAGCTCTCAGATACTTTCCTTTCTGTCTAGAGTACATTTTTTAAAAAGCTTTATTGAGATATGGTTTCCATACCATAGAATTCATTCATTTAAATTGTAAAATTCAATGATTTTTAATAAACTTATGGAGTTTTGCAACCACCACCCACAGTCAGCTTTAGAACATTTCCATCATCCCAACAAAAAACTTTATAACTCTTGGTAGTCACTCCACATTTTTCCTCAAATCTCCCAGCCCTAGGCAACCACTAATCTGCTGTCTCTGTAGAGTTCCTTATTTTTGACATTTTACATAAATAGAATCATACAATATGTGGTCTTTTGTGGCTGGCTTCTTTCATTTTGCATAATGTTTTCAAGACTCATTGCATTACAGCATGTATTAGTACTCCATTTTTTTTGTTCCCAAATAATATTCCATTGTATGAATATATCACATTTTACATATGCATTCATCCACCAAAGTTACATTTAGGTTGTATCTACTTTTTTGGCCACTACGAATAATGTTCCTACGAGCATTTGTGTATACATTTTTATGTAGATGCATGTTTTCAGTTTTCTTGGGTATACATCTAGGAGTGAAATTGCTGGGTCATATGGTAACTCCATGTTTAATATTTTGAAGAATTGTTAAACTGCTTCTAAAGTGGCTGCACCATCTTACCTTCCCACCAGCAATGTGTGAGGGTTTCCATTTCTCTGCAGCCTTGCCAACATTTGATATTTTCTTTTTTTTTTTTAATGTCTTTCCTTGTGTGGGACATTAAAAATACCACATAAAGTGGTATTTCATTGTAGTCTTGATTTGCATTTTCCTGCTGATTAAAGATGTGAAGCCTGTTTTCATGTGCTTATAGGCCATTTGCATATATTCTTTCTCTTTTTGTTGTTGTTGTTTGAGACAGAGTTTCCCTCTTGTTGCCCAGGCTAGAGTGCAGGGGCGAGATCTCGGCTCACTGCAACCTCTGCCTCTCAGGTTCAAATGATTCTCCTGCCTCAGCCTCCCGAGTAGCTGAGACTACAGGCATCCGCCACCATGCCTGGTAAATTTTTGTATTTGTAGTAGAGATGGGGTTTCACCATCTTGGCCAGGCTGGTCTTGAACTCCTGACCTCGTGATCCACCTGCCTAGGCCTCCCGAAGTGCTGTTATTATAGGCATGAGGCACTGCGCCTGGCCATTTGCATATATTCTTTGGAAAAATGTCTATTCAAGTCCTTTGCCTATTTTTCAAATAGACTTTTGTCCTTTTAACATTGAGTTGTAAGAGTTCCTTATATATTCTGGATACTAGTCCTTTACCAGATATGATTTTCACATATATGCTTCCATTCTATAGTTGTCTTTTCACTTTCTTCACGATGTCTTTTAAAGCACAAATGTTTTAATCTTAAATTAAGTCCACTTTATCTATTTTTTCTTTTGTTGCTTGTGCTTTTGACATCATGTCTTAAGATTTTGCCCAATCCTGGGTCACTAAGATTTAAACCTGTGTTCCTGAGTTTTATCGTAAGAGTTTTGTAGTTTTAGCTCTTTCATTTAGGTTTATGATCCATTGTAAGTTAATTTTAGTGTGTGGTGTAAGGAAAGAATCCAACTTCATCCTTTTGCATATGGATATCCAGTTGTTCTAGTGCCATTTGTTGAAAAGAATATGCTTTTCCCCTTGAATTGTCTTGGCATCCACCCTTTTTCATAAATGTACGATTTTATTTCTGGATTCTCAATTCTCTTACATTGATCTATATGTCAATCTTTTTGCCAGTACTACAGTCTTAATTACTTCAACTTTATAATAAGTTTTAAAATCAGGAAGTGTGAGTCCTCCAACTTTGTTCTTTTTCAAGTCTGTTTTCTCTATTCTTGGCCCTTTACATTTCCGTAGGAATTTTAGGATCAGCTCATCAATTTCTGTAAAACAGCCAGCTGGGATTTTGATAAAGGTGGCACTGAATCTGTAAATCAATTTGGAGTGCATTTCCATCTTAATAATATTAAATCTCCAATCTATGAACAGAAGCAATCTTTCCATTTATTTAGGTCTCCTTTAATTTATTTCAATCATATTTTACAGTTTTTAAGGTGTAAGCATTGTTCTTCTTTTGTTAAATGTATTCTTTAGATTTTTGGTTATTTTTAATGGTATTGTTAGTGGAATTGTTTTTCTTAAATCCATTTTTCTTGGAATATATATTGCTAATGTATAGAAATGCAATTGTTTGTATACATTGATCTTGTATCCAGAGATTAGTCTAATAGTTCTTTAGTTGATTCTTTTTCTAGATAGAAGAACGTATCATCTGCAAATAAAGATAGTTTTACTTCTTTAATTTTCTTCTTGCCTAATTGTCTGGCTACATCCTCCAGTACCATGTTAAATAGCACTGGTGACAGCAGACATCCTTATCTGTTCTTGACCTTATGAAGAATAAAGTACACTCTTTAGACTATCCTTTAGTGAGGTCCATTGTGGTAAATTCAGTTTTTTGGGGTTTTTTTCCCTTTTGAGACTGGGTCTCAATCTGTCACCCAGGCTGGAGTGCAGTGGTGATCTTCCCACCTCCGTGACCCAAGTAGCTGGGACTGCAGGAGTGCGCCACCACACCCAGCTAATTTTTATATTTTTTGTAGAGACGGGAGGTCTCACCATGTCACCCAGGCTAGTCTCCAACTCCTGAGCTGAAGCAATTCTCCTGCCTCTGCCTCTGGAAGTGCTGGAGTTACAGGCGTGAGCCACCATGCCTATCCTCTCCCAGTTTTATTATATCTTTGTTTTTGAAATGTGGATTCACCAGATAAAAATTTTAGGTCAACCACTATTTTATTTCAGCAATATGCATTTCAAATACACTAAAAATATTATTCTACAGTCTTCCTCATTGAATTGTTGCTGCTGAGAAGTCAGCCACCTATCTAAAGGCTGTTTCATGTGATTTTTTTGAGGGGGTGTCTTGTTGGCTGCCTTTGTGATCTCTCTTTCTTTAAAGTATAATTTCTTTTTAATTGACACATAATAAGTGTACATATTTATGGAGAACAATGTGATGTTGTGATATATGTAAATATTGTGTAACGATCAAATCGGGGTAATTAACAAATCCATCACCATTTGTCATTTCTTCATGGTGAGAACATTCAAAATCTTCTTCTAGCTGTTTTGAAATATACAATACATTATTGTTAACCGTAGTCATCCTATTGTGCAATAGAACACTAGAACTCATTTCTCCTGTCTAACTGTAACTTTGTACCCATTGACCACTCTCTCCACACTCATCCCTCCTCCCTCCACCCCTCCGGCCTCTAATAACCACTATTCTACTCTATTTCTATGAGATCATTTTTTTAGAGTTTGTTTATGGATGATAATCTCTCTTCCTTTCTTTTTTTATTTGAGACGGAGTCTCACTCTGTCGTTCAGGCTGGAGTGCAATGGCGTGATCTCAGCTCACTGCAACCTCCGCCTCCCGGGTTCAAGTGATTCTCCTGACTCAGCCTCCCACGTAGCTGGGATTACAGACTTGCTCCACCATGCCCAGCTAGTTTTTGTATTTTTAGTAGAGATGGGTTTTCACCATGTTGGCCAGAATGGTCTCGATCTCTTGACCTTGTGATCTGCTTGCTTTGGCCTCACAAAGTGCTGGGTGTGAGCCACGGCGCCCACCCTTCTCTTAATTCTGCTGCTTCACTTTAATGTGTATAGTGGTGGATTTTCTTTTATTTTTAGTGTTTAGAAATTACGGAGTTTTCTGGGTCTAAGTTTGGATGTCTTTCAACAATTCTTGAAAACTGCCAGTTACCATCTCTTCAAATATTGCCTCATCCCCATACTTTCCCTCTTCTCTTTCTAGTATTCTGACTGAACATGTTAGATCTCTCTCCTCCACATCTTTTACTTCTCTTTTCTGCTTTCCAACCCTTTTTCGCTTTGAACTATATTCAGGATAATTTTTGCAGTTCTGTCTTCTATCTTACTAATTCTGTCTTCGTATGTATGTACTCTTATTTGACCCATACTTTGAATTCTGTCATTTTAATGACTGTATTTCCCATTTCTAGAAGTTTCATTTGGCTAGGCAAGGTGGCTCATGCCTGTAATCCCAGCACTTTGGGAGGCTGTGGCAGGTAGATCACTGCAGTCAGGAGTTCGAGACCAGCCTGGTCAACATAGTGAAACCTTTTCTCTACTAAAAACCAAAAAATTACCCAGGCATGGTGGTGGGCACCTGTAATCCCAGCTACTCTGGAGGCTGAGGCTAGAGAATCACTTGAGCTCAGGAGGCAGAGGTTGTAGTGAGCTGAGATCATGCCATTGCACTCCAGCCTGGGCAACAAGAGCCAAACTCCATCTCAAAAAAAAAAAAGTTTCATTTGATTAATTTCCAAATCCACTTTGTTGTACAGGCTCTGGTTATTTGCTCATATTTTCAAGCTTCTCTTATTTTTGAAACATCCTATATTTTGCTTCCCATCTTAATGTCACATGTCTTTTCAGGTCTGATTCTCCTGTCTGTTGTTTATGCTGACTCTTATTCATGATATTTTGTTTCTTTTTGTGTTTTATACTTTTCCTATTTCCTCATTCCTATTGAGACCTCTTATTTCCTGGAACATTATCTGTAGGATTCTTTACAATTACATCTCTCCAGAGAGAGTTTATATTTGATCCTGCACATCATGTTTGAGCATTACCAACCTAGGACCATATTAAACTGAAATCTCTACTGGAAGTTTATTGATGCATATAGGTGCCACCAATTCAGGGTGCAAAGGCACATCAGGGCTAGCTTATGTTCTGTATTCTCATTGTAGACATTTTTCCTCTTCCACGTGATGTCATGCTTAAGATGGATACATTTCCTTGCTTCCCCTCTATGCAGTGGAGTTATTTATTTATTTATTTATTTATTTATTTATTTATTTGAGATGGAGTTTCACTCTGTTGCCCAGGCTGGAGTGCAATGGTGTGATCTCGACTCCCTGCAACTTCTTCCTCCTGGGCTCAAGCAATTCTCCTGCCTCAGCCTCCTGAGTAGCTGGGATTATAGGTACCTGCAACCATGCCCAGCTATTCTTTTATTATTTTTTTATTATTTTTAGTAGAGACAGGGTTTCACCATGTTGATCAGGCTGGTCTTGAACTCCTGACCTCAGGTGACCCACCAGCCTCAGCCTCCCAGAGTGCTGGGATTACAGGTGTGAGCCACCGCGCCCAGCTGGAGTTATTTATTCTTTACCCTTACAGTAAGAATAGAGTTCTGTAAGATCCCCACTTCATGAGGAGTTCTCTTATAGACCCTCCACCTTGCGCAAGCCACATAACCCTTACCACTATTATGTTATTTTTGGTGGTGGTGATGTGTGTGGGTGTGGGTTTTGTGAAGCACCTGGCAAGACTAATGTTCTGAGGGACGCCCTTGAAATGTTGATTCAACCGCATCTGCTGGGGCAGCCCGGTGATCTTCCCCCGGTCAGGCGGGGATCTTGGGCTGGGCAGGTCACTGCAGACCCTGTTGCCTTCTGATCTCCCTGGACAGAATGGAAGGCAGGCTTTCCCCTCCCAGTGCCAAGCCAACCACCCTTCAGCAGTCTGAATTCTGGGGCTCCAGGTGCTGGGGGAATAGGGATTGATGGCCTGGTTCTATTTCAAGGTTGTTCCTGAATAAAACCTCCATCCAGGTATTTATTTGGGAAGAAAAGGAAGAGCCAGGGTTGGGAGTTGGGATTGGGCCTTTGGCCACGCTGAGGAGGGAAAATCTCTGCAACCAAAGTCAGGAGGCGTGCTTAGAATTTCCACGGGCAGTAAGGTCCGAGGTCCATCCCACCTGGTTCCCCAGTGATCGCAGGAAATGGATATTGACCTCCAAGCTTGAGAGCATTGGTGGAAAGTCCTTGTCCTTCAGCTAACCCTGACAGCAAAGGCCTGGCCATTTAGCTTTGAAATGGACCTTGAGGAATTAGGAGTGGACGCCCCACAGGCGCTGAGATGGACTGAGGGTCCCCTTGTAAGTGGGGTAGGGGCTTCAGGTACGTGACCTCATTGAAGCCTCACACACTCCTGAGGCAGGTCCTGTTATCATCCGAGATGAAGCTGAAGGAGATAAAGTCCCTGGTTCAGGGCCACCATGCTGGTGAGCGGGGGAGCCTCAGTGTGCATTGGAGTGCGTCTGGCTCGGTCACCAGGACCTTAACTGCAGGAGCTGAGCAGCGTGCAGCTGAGGGGGAAGCATCCAATCAGATGCCACCCACCGAGGAGGCTGGATGGGGGGAGGACCTTCACGTTGGTCCCAGGGCAGAGCCCTTCCCCCACCCAGGATGTGTCATCCTCACAGGGGCAGCCAGGGGTGAAGGGTAAGCTGGCTGGGGGTGGGGTGGGACCAGGGAGGGTGACGTCACCACTGGGCTTAGTAATGCTTTGGCAGAGCCTGAAGCTCCCACCTTGGGAGGGAGGCGGAGGAGGGGCAGCACTGGAGCCAGCATCCAGGAGGCTGCCAAGTCGGTGATCAGGGACAGGCACCCTGCCAGGAGCACCCCAGACCAGGCCTCCTGGGCAGGGGGGCCTCCAGGAGAGGAGAGACACTCTTGGCGTGCTGGGAGGGGACCCTGGAAACTGGTGTCTGTATCAGAGTGAGTGCAGAGTGATCCTCAGACTGTCTGTCCATCTCACTCGCAAGACTGGCAGTCAGCCGTCCCCTGATCAATGCCCGACTGTCTGACCGCCTGGCTGTAGAGTCCCGTCGCTGGCAGATGGACTGCCTGACTGATTTACGTGACTGACACTTGGAGAAGCCACAAGGGATAGGCCACATCTCTGTCCACATCCATGAGACCTTGGGCTACCCTCTGAACCTGACGCCACCTCTAATGAACACCCAGGATCAGGCAAAAGAAAAGAGAAAAGTGACATCTACTGAGGTTTACCGAATACCCAGCCTTGGGCCAGGTGCTGGAGGGACAGAGCCAAATCTGACAGGGACCCGCCCTCAGGAGCCCAGATTCTAGTAGGGGATACAGAGTCACAGCTGTAATGACAGAAACCATTGCATTCGGTAAGCAAAACAGGCGAAAGAGAAAACAACTTTATTCTTGTGACCCAACATCTTTTTTACTTTTTATGATTCATTCTCAAATGGAAGTTCATCCCCTCATTCCTGGATGAAAACTTGTGGGATGAAAAGTCCCACAAGTTTTCTGACCCCGGTTAGCTGATAAAAATTCTTAGGTCACTTTAAAATTGCAAATGCAGAGTCGGGTTAGCATTCAAAGCAGCTGGTCCCAGGTAGTAACCGCATCTTTGAACTTGGTTCAAAGCTAACCCTCCTTTCTGCCCTCGCTGCCTTCTACAGGCAGCAAGCTAGAGAAGGGGCTTGGACCTACTCTGCCCCTGCATTTGTCCTTGCGCCATGCCCGTCTTCCCCCATGTTACTACAGACTGAGCGTCCCTAATTCGAAAATTCAAAATCGGAAATGCTCCAAAATTCAAACCTTTTTGAGCACCGATGTCATAATACTGTGCATAGAAAATTCCACCTAATCTCTTCTTTCTGATGGTTCAATATGCACAAACTTTGTTTCACGCACAGTTATTTCAAATAGTCTATAAATTACCTCCAGACTCCGTGTAGAAGATGCATATGAAACATACATACATTTTGTGTTTAAGGATTGGGTCCCATCTCCAAGATACCTCATCATGTATCTGTAAATATTCTCAAATCCAAAACTATTCCAAATCTAAGTCATGGTGGCTTATGCCTGTAATCCCATTACTTTGGGAGGCTGAGGCGGGCAGATCACTTGAGGCTAGGAGTTCAAGACCAGCCTAGCCAACATGGTGAAATACAAAAATTAGCCAGATGTGGTGGCACATGCCTATAATTCCAGCTTCTCGGGAGGCTGAGGCTGGAGAATCGCTTGAGCCCAGGAGGTTATAGTGAGTTGAGATTGAGCCACTGCACCCCAGCCTGGGCAACAGTGTGAGACTCTGTCTCAAAAAACAAAAAATACCAAATCTGAAACACTTCTGATCCGAACATTCTGGATAAGGGGCACTCACCGTGTATTTGCCATTCCAGAGGCTGCCAGGGCATAGCCCGGAACTGGGAGAAGTCGGGAAGAAAAGGTTTTTGCCTCATTGGTCCTGCCATGAGATGGCTTCTGTTCACAGGCCTGGCAGAGGGCGGTGCTGACTCTGTGGGTCCTTCTGGATGCCTCCTTCCTGCCCTGGGGACCTTTGGCTACCCTTCCCACACTGCGAGCCAGGGGTATTCTGCAGGCGGCTGCTGCCCGCTCTAACCCTGGCTTTCTACATCTGCCCCACACTGACGCTCTGCTGTAGTGCTTCCCAGACTTACTTGTCCACATAATTCTGAAGAGGAGGGGGAGGAATAGCTGTGTTTTGTGAAACTTCTTGGCAGAGCAGGCTCATGTTTAGACCCCAGAAAATATACCTGTTTTCTGCACTCTAATGAACTCTGGGGGATCCCAGCCAATCTCACCTCAGATCCAACTCCTTCCGCTTATCCTTTATAGGTAGCAATTCTTTGCTGGCCTTTTTAGATTTTCCTGGTGGGAGCCAAATTTGTTCAGGCTTCTGAGTCCCCAACTCACTGGAGACACATGTTACCATCTTCTCCCAATCCACTGGGAAGCTCTAACCAAGCCATGGGAGGGGCAGGCACTTTCCAAACACCGCCGCATAGGGGCTGGAAATCTAAGCATCCCCAGATCTCCCTCCAAAGAAATCCTTTTGAAACAATGTCTCCTTCTCTCTAGTCACTTGAGCTTTCTATATCCTCCACAGTCGGGCCATTAGCCTGTTCTCAGCCCAAGCTTCCACCATGGCTCTTATTCCATGATAGGACCCCTCATCTGCCATCCGCCCCCAGCTGCACTCCTTCCCCAGGGTCCCCAAGCCCAGGAAGTCAGGCTTCAGCATACTCAGCTGCTCAAGCTGTATCTGGGCATCTTCGCTGACCCTTGCAGTGTAACCCCAATGGGCCCTTTCTCTCTGGACTTGCCCATCTCACACGTCTCAGCCTCGGCACCTGCTCCGTCCCCTGCCTCCTCTCCCCTCCAGGGCCTGGCGAATACTGCTCCTCTCTGGCTGTCCAGGGTGGCTCTCAGTCTCCTGCCTGCAAATACAGCCTCAGCTCTAAGGTTGTGCAAGTGCTGCCCTCTCCGAGCTCTGCGCAGGCTCCCTGGGTCCTTTAGACCTGCGTTTCATTGGACAACACATACGTGGGCACGCTGAAACTTACCCATTCATTTGCTGAGCACCTACTGCATGCCAGGCACTGCGCTAGGCACTCAGGTTACAGTGGTAAAGAATCACAACCCTGTATACACTCAGGAGCCCCACAGCATACATGTGGACACACATGCACACATGCACATGCACACAGACATAAAGACCCCAGTTTACAACAGCTTTCCTGGGGGCTGGATTCCATGAGGCCCAAGTTTACAGTCAATATCTAACAATAAAATGTCCCTCTCAGCCGGGCTGGGTGGGAGGCCACAGTGGGAAGATCACCTGAGGTCGGGAGTTCGAGACCAGCCTGACCAACATGGAGAAACCCCGTCTCTACTAAAAATATAAAATTAGCTGGGCGTGGTGGCACATGCCTGTAATCCCAGCTTCTCGGGAGGCTGAGACAGGAGAATCGTGTTAACCCTGGAGGCGGAAGTTGCGGTGAGCCGAGATCGCACCATTGCACTCCAGCCTGGGCAACAAGAGCGAAACTCCGTCTCAAAAAAAAAAAATGTCCCTCCCGCTGCCTTCTCTCCTCCCCACCTGTGCTGGGCAGAAAACAGGCTAATGGCCCGCCTGTACTCAGGAGGCGGGAGGCAGTGAGACTGAGACGGGCATCTTATGTTCCGAGTGTCCTCACTGAGTGCTAGTCCTAATGCCTGCTGTGTGAATCCAGACTGGCCACTCCCACTCTGGACCATGATAGAAATGGGAGCCGCTGCTGGCCATCACCACCTCTCCTTCTTCCTCTTCCCCCAAGCCTTCTAGGCTGGGGCAGCTCTCCTTCCAGAGCCTCGGTGCCTCCTCCAGGCAAGTTCCGCTGGGCTAATCCAAGTCCTGAGGTTTTGTCCTGACTAGGCCACCTTTAGAAAGTGCTGCTCCCTCACTCCCTCCCAAGCAGAGTGGACAGAGGACATCATGCTCAGGGTGCCTCTGATTTATAGGACCCTGAACTTGTCACACGCTGGGACTGTAGCCGCCTTCCTCTGACTTCTAGAAGTGGTCATCGTGAGGTTGGAGGCTGGAGCCCCATCCTTTTGGGCCACTGGTGGTGACACCCCTCCACCTCTCCTCTTCCTTCCCTGGAAGACTGGCACCCATCCTCAACACTGGCTTCCATACCTCCTTCTTCAGGAAGCCCTCCAGATTTTCTCCCCTTGCCTTGTATCTAAGACAGGAGGAACCCCAGACCAGCCCTCTGAGACATGTTAGCAGTATATTCACTTTTCTCTTCTCCAAGCTTTGTTCTAAGCCAGCATTTCTCAATCTCAATCAACTGAGGTATTTTTTTTTTTTCGAGACAGAATCTTGCTCTGTCACCCAGGCTGGAGTGCAGTGGTGCGATCTTGGCTCACTGCAACCTCCGCCTACTGGGTTCAAGCGATTCTTCTGCCTCAGCCTCCCGAGTAGCTGGGACTACTGCCATGTGCCACCACACCCGGCTAATTTTTGTGTTTTTAGTAGAGACGGGGTTTCTCCATGTTGGCCAGGATGGTCTCCATCTCTTGACTTCATGATCTGCCCGCCTCGGCCTCCCAAAGTGCTGGGATTACAGGTGAGAGCCACCGCGCCCACCCAGGATGTTGAGTTTTGTTAGAGGTTGTATCATAGGAAAGCCTACAATGGTGTGTCACACTCTGGGCTATGCTGAGTGCCTACACTCTAGACATCATTAAAAAACCTGACAGCTTTTCTAAGCCTGAACCTGTGCTGAATCACTTAGTCCTGACCACAGCGCTATGTGGTTGAGACCATTATTATGCTCATTTCCCAGAGGAGGGACTAAAAAGAGAGATCAGTGTCTGCATTTGAACCCATGGGCCAGGTGTTGGCACACAGGAGGCCCTCCCCAAAGAGAGGGTCGCGGGAGAGCAAGGCCACCTCTGTCGTTGGGGCCGTGGTCTGGGGAGTCCCCTGAAGGCAGATCTGAAGGAGAAGCAGGAGTTAGGTGGAAGCAAAGAGGAAGATTGTTTCAGGAAGCCGAGGAACGCAGCTCATTGATGATGGCGATACGGCAGAGGGGTTCAGGGCACTAGGAGACTCCAGGGCCAGCAACGGCATCCAGGGCATCAGACAAACCAGTATGGAGCACGACCTGACCTGCAGCCCATGATGAGTCGGGCAGGGTGTCCACGCATTTGGAAGTGTGACCCACCCTGAGAAGGGAGGCTGGTAGCCACGAGGCTGAGACCCTGGCATGGGAGTCAGGGTGGCTGAGTCTAAACCTTTTGTGGTCACTCGCTCACCCAGACCCTAGGCAAGTTACTTAACCTCGCTGAGAACTCAGGTCTTAGGGTCGTTGTGGGAATAGCTAAGATCATGTGTGCAAAGTACTGAACACTTAATAAATTCATATTGGTGTCTGTGTGGTTATGTGGCTCTGAGAATATTCTGTTCAGTTTCAAGATGAGAAGACAGAGGTCCAGAGGGGCCAGGGTGACTGGTCTAAGTTTCTCAGCCAGTAAGGGCTCCCAAGGCTGGGCAGGGATATTTCCAGCACCCAAGTTGCCCCAGGGGAAGGCAACCGTGTGTAGTTGTGGGACAGCAGGTTCCCTCATTGCCTGGAAGACCCACAGGCCTCCCAGCCGCTCACCTCTCTATCCTCCTATTCCCACACACTGCTGAAGGCTCCATGCAGCTACACACTGATTGGTCAGGACATCGGGTGTCTGCTCCCAGCTTGAAGGAGGAACCCTGGGTGGAGGCTGGTCTCTGGGACTCTTGAGAGACCTGTAGCTAAGCCCCCACTCCGGGGATGTGATGGCCCCTGGAGAAGACAGCCTGGGCGGACTTTCCCTGAATTTCCCATTTGTAAACAGTACAGTCGGTGAGGGGCAGAGCCCAGTGCCCAGTGCCTGGCGGTGGAAGATGGCAACAGTCCAGCAGCTAAGCAGGGGGGCGGGTGGGGATGAGTGATGGCTGTGCCTGTCAGCTGCGGACACAAGCGAAGCAGGCTGGAGTCTGTGGCTATTTCTCCTCTCTCCGGGGCATGTGACCTCCTCCTGTCCTCCTTGGCCAGCTCACACCATGACCCAGCGCTTGAGCTTCATGCCCAGCATAGGTGCCAGCCAGCTCCGAGAGTCAGGGGACATTTTCCAGCAGGGTCCCCATCCTTTCTCCTCTCTACCTTCCAGCTCCTGCCTGCCATACACAGAGCCCAGGGGAAGTTTCAAAATTCCACCCCTGCTTTTTCTCTTTTTTAGAAAGTTACAGCTGTGGTGACAGAGTAAGAAGAGACCCTGCCTGAATTCAGCCAAACTTGGAGCTAAATCTTGTTTTGGTCACTTACTAGTTAAGTGACCTCCAGGTGGCCACTTCACCTCTCTGGAACCTCAGTTTTTTCAGTTGTAAAGTGGGGATAATCCCAACAACCCTAGTGTTTCCATAAGGGCTACATGGGCTGAGTGAGAGCACGCCATAGGGACCCAGAAATGTGTCATGTAAGAAAGAACACTCTGAAATTAGCACATAACAGGCCCTCTGTAAATATTTACTGATTAAATAGGAGGTGGAATCAAAAAGAAATAAATTATCCTGACATCTGTGTCTTTTGTCATTCTCTCCAGAGCCCAAGGGAATTAGAGGCATTGGCTGGGGATGAGAGAAGAACAGCGTGAGACAGGGCATAATTCTTGGGGAACGGAAGGCTGAGAACATTCTTAATGATGTCAGCTCCCGTGTGCAGAATACATTACACTCTCTCAAGTGACGCTGGTTCTCTCTGACATTAAGGCTCATTTGGAAGGGAGATTCAGACACCAAGCCCATGAAGACAGACTTTAGGTTCTCATCTGATCTCTGTCTCTTACTGTTCAGCAGCCGTAGACCAGACTCCTGTCTCCTCTCAACCTCTGTTTTCTTAATCTATAAAGTGTGCATCCAGATGCCAACTTTCAGAGCTATTGTGAGGATTAAATGAGTCAGGAGACTCGTGCAATGTATGTCAAATATTCAGTGCTGGGCCTGATGTGCAACAGGCCTTCAGCAAATGGTATCTGTCATTATGATTACCTATCCTATCAGTTAGCTATTGCTGTGTAATAAACTACCCCCAAACGTAGGGCCTGAAACAACCACCATTTATTTAGCTCATGATTCTGTGCCAGCAGTTTAGGTTGGGCTCAGCTGGATGGTTCATCTGGTCTTCTCATGCATCTGAAGTTGGCTGCAGGTAGCATGGTGATTCTGCTTCTGGGATAACTTGGCTGTCATCTGGGATGATGGGGTACTGACCCACTTGCCTCTCATGCTCCAGCAGGATAACTTGCCTTCTTCATGAGGCAGTGGCAGGTTTTGAGAGAGTGAGATAGACAGAGCGAGAGAAGAACTGGGGAGAAGTGTGCAAAACTCCTTGAGACTTAGGCTTAGAATTGACACACTGTGTCTTCCCCCACATTGAGGGGGAGGAACTCACATGACCATTGGCCAAAGGAAGTCACACGACCAGCCATCACAGAGGTGCTAGCCACATAGTCATGTTTCAGAGAGCATAGATAGAGGAAGGGGAATAACTATTTTTGCAAACAATGACCACATGCAACCAAGTAGGGGACATGAGACAGAAGCAAGTCTCTCAACATCCAGTGCCATGACTCCCACCCTAGCTGCTCACTCTGCCCTGTGACACTGGCAGGAAAGCTGGTTGCTCTCCCACGTGGCTTCCCCACTCCATTTTCCATTCCCCAGTCTGAACTAGGCTACCACCTTCACATTCCTTTTCTGAAGGAGATGGAAACCAGACTCTATACAGAACCAGGCACAGGCATCCCACACATGGAGTCGTGGGGGTCTGATGACCTGCATCCCCCATGGACTGACCCAGGATGGAGTCCCTGCCCCCTCAGTCCTCAGAGGAAGGAAATACACACAGCCCACCTGGACAAACTTTCTGCCCAGCTGTCTGCTACATAAATTCATTGAGCAATGCCTGACGAGGCATTTTAGATCATCACAAGCTACAGATAGTTTCCCTTGGCCTCTTGGAAAAGATTTTCCTGCCCACATAGGAGTCCCAGATCAGTTCCCCTTGTGGGTAGGGGGTGCCTCGTTCTCATTTGTATTCACACTATGATTGGTTTCTGTGCATCCTCTTAGACTCTGGACAGCCAGCCCATGGGACTGGATTCATTCCCCCATATCCTGGTGGAGGACTGAGGGGCAGGGACTCCATCCTGGGTCAGGCCACTTCCCCCATGGGGAAGCTATTGAGGAACTCACTTGGTGGGTAGGTAGGGGTCTGGTAAAAATGGAAGGAGAGAGGCCTGTATTAATCCATTTTCATGCTGCCGATAAAGACATACCCAAAACTGAGCAGTTTACAAAAGAAAGAGGTTTAAGGGACTCTCAGTCCCACGTGGCTGGGGAGGCCTCACAATCATGGAGGAAGGCGGAAGGCACGCCTCACATGGTGGCAGACAAGAGAAGGAAGAATGAGAGCCAAGCGAAAGGGGTTTCCCCTCATAAACCATCATATCTCCTGAGATGTATTCACTGCCACGAGAACGGCATGGGAGAAACCGCCCCTTGATTCACTTACCTCCCACTGGGTCCCTCCCACAACATATGGGAATTATGGGAGTACAATTCAAGATGAGATTTGGGTGAAGACACAGAGCCAAACTATATCAAGGCCTTTCCCCAGAGGGGCAGGCTCTAAACCCAAGGGAGCTCACAGAGGGGAGGAACAGACAGTGGGAGGGAGAACGATGCTATGAGCAGGACCCCAGCTCGGGGAGCTGGGAAGGTGAGGAGGGCTGACCCTTTGGGGTAAGGTGGGACTCACAGCAGGCAGAGGCAGCTTCCCCATGGGAAGAATTCAGACACCACCCCAAGCACCTGAGTCCTCTATGAACCAGGACCAAGAGGATTGGCTGCTGGGATCACAGGGTCCCTGTCACCCTGGAAACCCCAAGCTGGGCTCACCCAGGTGTGTGATGCAAGGGCAGAGGATGGAGCCCTCCACTCCTTCGGCTGCCACCAGCATCCCCTCCCACCCACACGGTGGCTCAAGAGGCTGCTGGGGACTCTCCAGCTCTCTCCTTCCACTCTCCACCTCCGCACAGCCCTTCTGCACTCCCAGCTGTTTCTGCCGGCCGCCCCTCCGCCCCAGCATCCCGCAGGAAGCCCACTCCTGTCCCAGGGGCTACCGCTTGAGGCATCTGAGGTCACTGGGAAAGAGGGGCTTGGCTCTGGACCTGACATTCCCCCCTGCTCAGAAGGCAGGTGCTGGGGAAATGATGTCAGAGGGGCAGCTGGGGCCCTGGAGCTCACAGCTCAAATGTCCCCTAATGGCCCTCCGACCTGCTCACCTTCCCACTAGGCAAGAGGCTGAGCACGGGCTCTTACCTGCTCCAGCCCCAGCCCCAGCCCCAGCCCCAGCCCCTTGGGCCAATCAGCCATCCCTGTCCCAGAGGCACCAAGGCCCAAAGTCCTCCCATGAGCCTCATTCCTGCTCAGAGAAGGTATCCCTAGGGGACGGGAAATCCCATTTGAAGCTGGGGCCAGTCCTTGGAATGGGCTGCTTGGGGAAGGAGCTGACGGTGTACGTGACTGCATTTGGCTCCCACAGCAGCACGGAGTGAGGAATGAGAGCACCCATTTTCCAGATGAGACTAAGAGAGGTGAAGTCGTGCAACCTGTCACCTCCAGCAAGCAGCCGCTCTGATTCTATTTGATTTCAGTTGGGAAGGGGATTGCTGGGGCAACGGCTGATTCCTGCACTGTGGCTGGAGGGGACGGGGTTGAGCGATGAGTCCTTCCCCCCACTTTCCTGTTTGTTTCATGCGCTGTTCATTTTACTTCCTTTCACAGGATAGGGACTTGGATGGGCCCCAGGGATCCCACAGCAACACGTGGCTTAGATTGTGCTGTCAGCAGTTGGCAGTGTGTGCTGGCATGTACCTGTGTACGTGTGAGAGGGTGCGCTGGTGTGCATGTGTGTGCTGTGTGTGTGCATGTGTGTCCTCGTGCATCAGTTGTTTGCGAGCATCCCTACACTCATCAGAATGCAGGTGCCACGTGGGCAGGGGGTTTGTGTTTGTTCACTGCTGTGTTTCTGAGATCCTACAATTGTGCTTCACAAATAGTCTGTGTCCAGTAAGTATTCATGGGAAGAAAGGAAAGAAGAAAGAAAGAGAGAGAGAGAAAGAAAGAAAAAGAAAGAGAAAGAAAGAAAGAAGAAAAGAAACAAAGAAAGAAAGGAAAGAGAGAAAGAAAGAATGAATGAACTTTAGCCCACAGCCTCTAAAGACCCCAAAGAACAGCCAGACATTTGGCTTGAGGCAGCATGGCAACTTGGGTGTCTGTCCCTCTGCAGGTGAGGGGAGGTGATGGGAGTGCTGGCCCAGGAGATGCCTGGTGGCTAGTCCTCCAGCGTCACCAGTGTGCCCCTACACCCTGCTGCTCTCGGCCTGGGGGAATTGCTCATCTGGAAAACCTCAGGGCAGAGGCTGGAGGCACCTCTGCTGGGAGACAGGACGGTGGTCAGTAGCAGAGGGGCTCTGCAGTGTCGGCCCGGAAAGGCCAGGCAGGAAGACACGTGGCTTTCCCTGTTCACCATGGGCCACCTGCAGCTTAGTCTCAGGGGAGAAGAGCTGGGGTTCCTCCCAGCTAGGAATGGACGGAACCCTCAGGGGGCTTCAGGGCCTCAAGTGTGTGCGTGTGAGAGAGAGTGCCTGTATGTATGTGCACATACACCAGGCTGCCATTCAATACTCACCCAGCCAGCCATGCTAGTTATTATTAACAAACTGGTGAAAGATATCTACGCCAGTTGAAAATCCCCCCAGCCCAACCTCTCAGAGCCCCTGAACCTCCCGCCACTCCCTACACAAGGATCCTAGTCCAGCTCGGGCCTGATTTCCATTCCCATTGGTCAATGGACATGCTAGTCAGTGCCCCCCAAAGTCCAGCTTCCTGGACACATCCTAGGCACTGTCTCTAACCTCCTATGGGAGCCCAGAGAGCAATCCTCTGCCTGCCCAATGCTTCCTGCCTGCCCCAGGGAGCTGTGGGTGGGCACTGCCAAGGAGCACCCTTGTATCCTCCTGCACATGGTGCCCATGTGCCAGTCCTCTGGGCCTAGCAGGGCTTTTAGCAGGAGAGTCAGAAGCCCACAGAGGGCCCAGGGAGGGCAGCTGGAAGGCGTGGAAGCCCCAGATGAGCTTGGGACAGATGACTGGCTGCAGGGACCATTTCTGGTATTAGACATGGGTCTATGCTCCCTCCCTCCCAAAACCTCACAGGCTGGGGGTAAGTGGGGAGCTGAAACTGGGTGCTTCCCAGGAGGCCAAAATGAAGAGGTCAGCAGGCTCGGAGCTCAGAGTGACCAAATTTCACAAAGCCAAGGGCCAGGGCCTCACAAAACACATGTGCTGGGGCCGCTGTGGTAAATCCGGGAGGGCAGGAGGCAGCAGAGCTGGGAGTTTGGTCTTTGAAGTCAGATACATGGATTCAAACCCTGGCTCCAGCCCCTTCCAGCTGTGAGCTCCGGGCAGGATGGACGTGTCAGAGGAAGCTGCCCACCCCTTCGGTGACTGCTGAGTTTTCTCAGTCATCTATTTTGCAAACAGTTTTGAGCCCACCCCCAGCCTGCCAGGCCCCAGGTCGCACAGGAAGATGGAGTTGGAGCTGGATTCAGCTCAGGTCCCCTCACTCCCAGTGAGAAAGCATTTATGAAAAGACACACCAACGGCTCTCTGCTACCCTTCCTGAGGGTGGAAGCTGTGGGGGGCCAGGGAGGTCAGGCCAGGTGGAACCATCCACACTTCCCGCCTCTCCCTGTGTCCCAGAGGGAGGCAACCAAGGCCACAGAGGGACCCACAGCCGACCCCTGCTGACACCTCCTCCGCTGCTGCATTTGCTAGGAGGTCAGCACGTGGCCTGGGACAGACATTACGCCAGGTCTGAGAATCTTCCGGAATCAACGCAGAAGGGTGCAAATAGGCAGATTCCTTGTTCCCATCCCAGATCTGCAGTGTCAGTCCTTGAGCCCCGGAATCTGCATTTTCACAAGTGCGTCCACTGGAGTGGACGCCTGTAGGTCCCAGGTCCCAGGCTGGCGAGAAAAGGAGTGACCACAGAACCTTTGGGCTCTGCTGGGCTCCTAGGCTGAGGCTGCAGCGCCACCTGGTGGTCATCGCTGAAATATCACTCCTGCTGCTGCCCTGCCCGGCCCCACTGTAGGGAGGCACGAGTTCTCCTGCCCACCTGCTCCTCCAGAAATGAGAGAAGATGGGGCAAGTGCCCTCTGGGCTTCAGGGCACTGGGCAAGGGGTATGCTGGGACTAAGTTGTTAGAGTCGTTTTTTTTTTTTTTTTTTTTTGAGACGGAGTGTCACAGTTGCCCAGGCTGGAGTGCAGTGGCACAATCTCGGCTCACTGCAACCACCATCCCCCAGGTTCAAGCAATTCTCCTGCCTCAGTCTCCCGAGTAGCTGGGATTACAGGCGTGCACCACCACACCCAGCTAATTTTTTTATTTTTAGGAGGGACGGGCTTTCACCATGTTGGCCAGGTTGGTCTCGAACTCCTGACCTCAAATGATCCGCCTGCCTGGGCCTCCCAAAGTCTCGTATTTCATCTTAAAAAGTCCCCTGAATTCTGCATATCTTGCTCCATCACATTTCTTTAGTATGAAAATGTTTCCTTCCACAAACTTTTGCAAAAACGGATGTTCCAGAAAGTGGGGCCAAGTTTATCCTGTGGCTTCCCTGCCCATCACCAGCCCACTTTTGTGTACCTTCTGGGGGGACCCATACCCTAGTTTCAGGAGCAGGAAGTGAGAGGTGCCCTCTATACCTCTCTTAGTACCAAATCAAATTCCAGGTACCCCAGCATGCATGCAGGCCCCCAAACTCCAGGCACCCCGGCATGCAGGTGGGCCCCTAACTCCAGGCACCCCGACATGCAGGCGGGCCCCTCAACTCCAGGCACCCCAGCATGCAGGCGGGCCCCTAAACTCCAGGCACCCCAGCATACAGGCAGGCCCCTAACTCCAGGCACCCCGACATGCAGGCGGGCCCCTCAACTCCAGGCACCCCAGCATGCAGGCGGGCCCCTAAACTCCAGGCACCCCGGCATGCAGGCGGGCCCCTAAACTCCAGGCACCCCAGCATGCAGGAGCGCCCCTCAGAGCCTGGCCCATCACTGTCCTCAGGTTCCGGCTGCAGAGGCGGTCAGATGCCCAGGGGGAAGCGCAGAGCAGCGAGGGCCCAGCAGTCCCCAGCAGACCCAGCCACCCTGCTCACACCCTCTGCCCTGAGTCCTCCCTTGCCCCAGGAAACAGCAACCCTACGATTCCAGGCTACATCATTATAAATCCTCTTTAATAGTCTTAGAACCTTGAGTATGTTTTACAGAATGAGGCACACAGAGCCCCCTCCCCACTCCCCCCTACAAGGCACAGCCTTACCCGCCCCCCCCAGGGGACAGAGGACAGCTTGTCAAGAAAGGTCAGCCCACCTTCTCCTAGGAGAAGCCATCCTCCTCCTCCTTGCCCTTGGACAGCTCAGGACCCTGGAGAATACAGGGCCAGCTCTGTGCCATGTCCCCAAGGGCTCACCTGTCCCTAAGTAGCTCAGGGCCAAGCCAGATCCCCTTACCCAGGCAGAGCCCCTCCAGCCCAGCTCCCATGGGCCCTGTCCCCAGGGCATGGGCCAGGCTAATCTGAGCTGTCTGGATGGGACTGAGTCAGGCCTGAGGAAAGAATACCACCCTTAATAATAGGTAAAACCCACCCTCTCCCACTGCCTCCAATACAATTGTGAAAAACAAAGATACAAATGTCATCGTGGAAAATAAGTTGACCCACCCAGTAGGCAGTCTCCTGGCAGCCCAGGTGCCTTATCTAAGGCCCGCCTCCCCAATTTTAAATACATTTGCCCCTATACAATATACACACCCTGAGGGCAGGCAGAAGACCAGCCCACCTGAACCAGGGACGCTGTGGGGAGCGTTTTTCTCTGAGTTGCAAAAAGAATCCTGATGGGCGATGAGCAGAGGAACCACAGAACAGCCAGTGCTCAAGGCTGGCAGCGGAAAGGCCAGTAGAGCATGCCAGGCCCCAGAAAGCCCCCTGCTTTCAGTCAGGGCAGGCATGGGGGTCCTGGCAGCGAGGTGGGAGGCAGGCCTGGAGGAGGAAGCCAGGGAGACCCTGGGAGCCCTGAGGTCAGGGGCTGGGCAGGGAGACGGGGATAGCAGCCACCTCAGTACTTGGGGACCTTGCTGTAGTCTTCGGAATGGACGTGCCGGCACAGGCAGATGGACAGGAGCATCCCCAGGATCTGTGGGGAGAGGCAGAGAATCAGAGGGAGGCTGGACTGTCCTGGCTGCAGATGCCCCAGCCTCCCCATTCAGGTTTAGACGGGGAGTAAGTGGATTCTCAGCTTGAGCCTTACAACCACCCTGGGATGCAGGCAGCAGAAGGAGGCCCAGAGGGCTGCAGCGGCTCCTCTGAGGTCACACAGCCAGACAGTGCTCAGGCCAGATGGTCTCTGGAAGCTGATGGGGTGCTGGTCCCCTCGACCACCACCTCCCCGAGGACATCAGCAGAACAGAGACAACCCAGGAGGACCCGGGATGGGGGAGGGGGGCTCAGACCTCGATGACGGCCACGGCCACACACACGCCGAGGATGACACCCAGGTTCTCCTGCAGCCATGCCTGCACCTTCTCCATGCAGCCCTGCAAGGTGAGAACACGGTCACATCATCCCGCCCCACACCATCCCACCCGGTCAGGCAGATCCACCGAGAGTCCCCAATCCCAGCCCAGAAGACCCCCAAAGAGGGCTCTTCCTGTTCCTTGAATGAATACATTAACAAAGAAGTAGATGAAGGTATAAATGACAGGGGAATCAAGGGAAGGAACCAAATGGAGGAAGGAAGGGCTGAGCAGTAGCCCAGATGGGCCCCAATGCCCTCGGAGCCCAGCCCCCGATCCACAGACCCCTCCCCCCAGCACACCTCCTGGTACACAGGCCAGTCTTCAGGGTGGTTGCCACTCTGGGTCCTGTTGCCAGGGGCCTCGCAGAAGCCCTTCCTCACTAAGCGGCTGCTGTCTTCTTCCCCCTTATCTTCACAGGAACACGGGTAGGTGACCTCTGGGCGATCCATGAGCTCAGCGTTGTCTGTCCAGTTGTAGAAGCTGACCCAGCCGCAGCACTTCACCTGGGCAAGGCAGGGGACAGATTGCTTATGCTCGCTGCCCACCCCAGGCAGGCTGCCCTCCTAGCAGAGGCCTCCCCAAGACAGAAGCTCAGATATGCCACTTCCAGGCCCCTGATTCCAGGCGAACCATCGTAAACTACAAGTACAGTAGAAACATCAAAACCAGGACCAGCAAAAATACAAAGCAGCGTAGGAAGGAGTTCAAGTGGAAAGATCACAGGTATGCAGGGCACAAGGTGAGCGATGGCAGACGGCTCACAGCACGGGGTTTAAAGTCAGGCTACTGGGTTAAATGCCAGCCCTGCCACGTGCCAGCTGAGCAACCTCCGTCAAGGGACTAGACTCCGTTTCCTCGTCTGTAAAATGGGGATAATTAACGTTTCTAACAGGACTAAATGTGATGAGCAGGCAAAGTGCCCAGCGCAGGTCTGGAGAGTGCAGTAAGCTTAGGAAAGGCCCTTCTACTTTAGGGCAGGAGTTGAGATTTGCCTCTGAGCTTCCTGGTGAAAAGTGAAAAAGCAGACAGGGTCAATTCTGCCTTTAAAAAAAAAAAAGTCTCATTCTATCGCCCAGGCTGGGGTGCAATGGTGCAATATCAGCTCACTGCAACCTCCACCTCCTGGATTCAAGCAATTCTCCTGCCTCAGCTTCCCGATAGCTGGGACTACAGGCGTGTGCCACCACGCCCAGCTCCTTTTCTGTATTTTTAGTAGAGATGGGATTTCACTGTGTTAGCCAGGCTGGTCTTGAACTCCTGACCTCAAGCGATCAGCCAGCCTCGGCCTCCCAACATGCTGGGATTACAGGTGTGAGCCACCGCGTCCGGCTGGTCAATTCTGCCATTTTAAAGGAGAAAATGCTCTAATTCTAGAGAAAGGAAAGCCTTTCTGGGCTCTGTGTGCTCCAGGAGGCCTCTGTGCACTAATCCCCCGCAATGCTGGGGTTCCCAGGAGGGTTCAGTGGGATAGCGCAGTGCCCAGCCGGGATTACTTCCTGACTGCTTCCTTCCCATCTCCAGGTGTCGCCCGACCAGCAGCCAGTGGCCAGCAGGGGGCGAGCCAGGCACATTCAGGAACGCTCAGCTCCAGGCAGTTTCTAATCCAGGTTTTACGGACATACGTTCCAGCAGCCTGGCTGCCTCCTCTCACGAAGAAAAGGCTGGCACCTCAGGTCTGCAGGGCTGGGGAAACCCACAGGCCATCCTGCACCAGAGCAAAATGAGGCAGGTCTCCTTGGCCCACCTATGGCAGAGCCTCCTTCCAAGCAGCCCCCTGTCCTGACCCCAGCTGTACCTGGTCCCCAGCAACACACGTGGCCACCTCCACCTGTGTCTCCATGGATATGCAGAGTGACTTCACCCCCACCACCACCATACCACATACTACACGCCGCCTAAGTGCTGCAGGCTTTAACAGTGCATCTCACACGGCCTGGGCAGCAGCCCCATCGTATAGAGGAGGCAGGCTCAGCAAAGGTCTGGCTGGGGCAGTGGTAGCACTCCAGGCCCGGGGAGCCTCACTCGCCACCAGTCCAGCAGCATATGACAGCATCGGAATCGTCTAGAACCAGCCAATGACTTTCCACGGTGGAATGCTCCCCACCTCCAAGGGACCCCAGTGTCCCTTGTCAGGTGGCACTGGTCTATGTCACTGGTGACATCCAGGCTTTGCTAACATTATCAAAGTGTCAGCAATTGTGGTCAAACTACATCTGCGACCAAAACACCTCCCTGTGTGCACTGAGCCTTCCAGCTGCCACGGCCCCCACACCTGATCTCCTCTGTCAGGGCCAGAAAACATTGCTCTCCCCTTCCTCCGCTCAGAAAATGGCCATGTCCATGTCTCCGAGGTGGAGTGTCCTCTCTGTAAACACTCCTGGTGCTCCAGAGTCAGGCTTTCTCCTGCTGCTCCTGCCCCTGACACCCCACAGCCCTCCCCTGAGGTGTCAACAGGCCCTAAGTGACCACTGTGTCCTGCGCCCTCACAGGACTGCAGGCCAGAGATGGCAGGTCCCAGCCAAGGGCACACACAGCATCTGGGACCACAAGAAAGGAGAGCCAGATGGCCATCGGTTCACTATTGACACAGGCTAGGAACCTGGTCAGTCTGTCGGTCAGTCGGTCGGTCCATCGATCCATCCGTCCATCCATCCACCCGTCCATCCGTCCGTCTGTCTCATTTTAATGGAGGTGTAATACACATGGGCTAATGGGCACACATTCAGCCTGGTGCATTTTTACATATGTGCACATCCTGGTGAAGCAGTATCAAGATTTGGCTGGAATACTCCTCTCATCCTAGAAGGCCCCCTCAGCACCTCCCCAGCCAGTGACCTTCCCAGAGGCAGCCTCCACGGGGACTTCTCAGCATCTCAGCCTTGGCACCCAGTTTCCTAACAACCAGGGTGGAGCTCCCAACGCTCCCCAGTGCGGCTTGAGATAAGAGGGCTGACAGCTACCCCTGGTCTCTCTGGCCACAAATGGGAGCACGGAGCAGTGAAGCTGCCTCAGAGTCTCTGGGCCCCCTCTGAGTAACTGGGGTGGCTTGTCCCCACAGAAACACATTCCCCAACAAACTCACTGTCAGGCACACACACTGCAGATGCCTCTCCCAGACACGTGGGTGCACAGAGCCCCAAATGCAGAAACACCCAGGCCAAGGAGCCTCCCGCCGCCCTGCCCATCTCACCTGAGCTTGCACGTAGTCCCAGGCGTCCTGCAGGCTGTCCTCGCGACTGCTGTTGTAGTCTCGAATGAGCTTGGTCACAATGCCACCCATCTCCTGCTTCAGCTGCAGGGGGGAGGACAAAGGCCAGGGTCAGATTTCTTGATACTTGTGCCCACCTGTGGTCACCCCTACTTCAGCGGCCTCCCCTGTTCCCTTCAGTCAGCCTGGGACATGCTCATGGTTCCAACCACTTTCCTGGCACTCCCAGGGTGCCCGATGCAGGCAGTGCCAGCCACTCCTGCCCCACTGTCTCTTCTGCGCTTGGCAGCAGCCTAGCCCCTGAAAACACCAGTATTCCCAGGTCACTGCTGAACACCCTTCAGGGACCTCCCACCACCATGGCAGGTGAGACCGCTAGTGTCCCCACTACAGCCTAGGATGCCCTATGCGACCTGTCTCTGCTCCCCAGACCCTGCTTCCTCTGTTCTGCTCCCTCTGCTTCAACTGCGCAGATTTCCTTGCTGTCTCTATGCCAGGCACACTCCTGCCTCAGGGCCTTTGCACCTGCCGTTCCCACTGCCTGGAATGCTCTTCCCCCAGACATTAACGTGCCCCACCCTCTGCTTCCTTAGGGCTCTGCTCCAATGTCACCTCCTCAGAAAGGCCTTCCCAGACCACTCTACAAAATATCAGCCCTTCTCCATCCCCTCTTCCCCCACCAATCAACCACCCCTCCTCTGGCATCCCTTCTCCCACAAGGGAAAGCATGCTGTATTTTTCGTTAGAGCGCTGATGTTACATGCTTATTGGTTTTTAGGGCTTATCATCTCTCTCTGCTAGCACATCAACTCCATGGGGGCAGGGACCACATCTGGCACACTCATTTCAGGGTCCCCAGTGGCTGGAACTAAGCCTAGCACAGAATAGGTGTGCGGTGTGCATGAGTGCTGAATGCACACCTAAGCACCACGCTCTGCCAGGTACCAGAGCCACACCTATGCAGCTTACTGGTGAACCTTACGCCTCCCACAGGGAAGCCTTGAGAAGGAGGGACAGGGAGGAGAGTCCAGCTCAGTTTCCTTCTTCCAAGGACCCGAGTGCGGCCTCTCCAAGCAGGGTCCCCAGGATGTCAGGGTAGACACCTAGAGGGGATCTCAAGACTGGGGGGGCCTGGAACTTCAGCATCAACTATGTGGTCAAAAGATCCTCCCTCTATGCAGGCGTGGTGGCGGGTGCCTGTAGTCCCAGCTACTCAGGAGGCTGAGGCAGGAGAATTGCTTGAACCCGGGAGGTGGAGGTTGCAGTGAGGCAAGATCGCA
>PVKP010010567.1:27878-64428 GCA_004027715.1 Plecturocebus donacophilus
TTGACAGGGTCTCCCTGTTACCCAGGCTGGAGTGCAGTGGCACGATCTCGGCTCACTGCGACCTCTGCCTCCTGGGGTTAAGCGATCCTCCCACTTCAGCCTCCCATGTAGTTGGGGCTACAGGTACGTGTCACCATGCCCAGCTAATTTTTGTATTTTTAGCAGAGACAGGGTCTCACCATGTTGCCCTGGCTGGTCTCGAACTCCTGATCTCAAGTGATGTGCCCGGTTCGGCCTCCCAAAGTGCTGGGATTACAGGCCT
Organism: Plecturocebus donacophilus; assembly: GCA_004027715.1. Classification (NCBI taxonomy): domain Eukaryota; kingdom Metazoa; phylum Chordata; class Mammalia; order Primates; family Pitheciidae; genus Plecturocebus; species Plecturocebus donacophilus. The sequence goes on from PVKP010010567.1 coordinate 28,141, forward strand.
GAGGCACATGGACCGGCCAAATCTCCATCTTGCCTATGCTGGTTCCTGCCCTGCTCAGGAATTCAGGGTCCCTCCTTGTGGTGGAGAGCAGCACCTGCTCTCAGCTAACCCCACAGAGAAAACACTAATTTACAAAGCAGGGAGAGGAGGGGTTTCAAAATAAGTCAGCTGTGCAAAGGGAGGAAAACCCAGAGCCAGCTAAGGGCAGGGCCTCCCTCGGCCATAAGTGGGCCTGGGTGGGAGGGGGGCTCTGAGAGCCAGCTCCTGCCTGGCCCCACCTAGCCTCTCACATGGACCTTGCCCAGAGGCCTTCTGGGGCACATGCATGGGTGGGCTGCTCATGGCAGCGGGGAGCCCCAGGGCGAGGGACCCTAGAGGGCAGGGATGCCAAGGAGAAGACCTCATACCTTCCCACCGCAGGTCCTGAGAAGGAGGAGTTGGGAGAAATGGGATAAGTACTTCCAGATGTGGTTTCAGAGCCTGACTCCCAGGGAACCCTGTGGGTTGGCTTCCTACAGCTCCCCACGGGCAGTTCTGGAATGAACGCTGTGCTCAGAGGACCCATATCCTGCAGCCTTGGCTCCTCACCCAACTCCCTTGGTTAAATGAATGCTGGGAAACCAGCTCCATGATGCTCCCTGCACTTCTCTCAATGAAGCTCTCAGCATGATACTTAAAGAAAAAACCCATATGCAGAGTTCTGCAATTTACAAAGCTTTCCTGTTGGTAATGAATCACAACACTAACACTGGCTTTTATCAAATGTTTGTTGTGTACCAGGTGCTGTGGTACGCATTTTAAATGTATTATGTCAATCGAATCCTCACAGCGGACCTATGGGCTAGGTATTCACCCCATTCCTTCGTCACAGAGATGCAGAAAACAGGCCCAGAGAGGTTAATTAACTTGCCCAAGATCACACAGGCCACATGTGGAAGAACTCAGGTTTGTACCCGGGCTTGGCTGATTTCAGAACCCAGGTTTTTACCCATTAAGCTTGATTGGCATTTAAACCACACGGCCATACCCACTTTTAACCGGGGCCAGAAAAGCTAAGTGGTCTGCCTGAGTCACGTAGCTGGGGCTGTCTGCTGGCAGATCTGAGTTCTCTCTGCCTGACGTCTCGGCTGCACCTCTCAGCCCCAGTGGGTGGTTGATCCCTGTGGTGTGGAGAGGAGGGGTTCCTCAGAAGCATCTGTGCGGAAAGCCATGCCTCCCACATCCTTCCCCACCCGCACAGCTTCCTCACGACACGTTGCACTGAGGCTCTGTTTAGACCTCAGTGCGGCTGTCACAGCAGCCTGGACTTTCCTGTTTCCCTCCCAGGCCCCCTGAAATGAGAAGGTGATGGAGGCTGGGTGGTTTCCACCTAGATGGGTGGTTTCCATGGAAACATCACAACATCTTTCAGTCCAGAATGTGGTTGAAAAACACAGCTGGGCCATGGGGACCATGGCTGCAGGGGCTGGTTCTGCTTGGAGCTGATGCCCTGGGACCCCAGTGGAGGCCTGTGCTGGGAGTGCAGGGAGGTCACCCTGGCAACGAGGTGGCTACTGAGACAAAAAGCAGGAGGTAGCAGGAGCAGACATTCATGATCTCCCTCCATCCCACGAGGGACGACTCCATTGTTTCTGCCTGCCCTGCAGAAACCCACTGTCTCTTCTTGAAGAAGTTCTGCTCCTTGGGGAAAACCACTTCTATGTCTCCATGGAGCTGGGGAGGCCCCACTAGCCTTTTGCCCAGGCTGGAGTAGTGTTGTGACCTCAGCTCACTGCAGCCTCCTCATTCCTCAGGTGATCCTCCTGCCTAAGCCTCCCGAGTAGCTTGATACAATTTAAGTTGTGCTCAAATGACTTCTGCCCACTTCTATTAGTTCACATCCTCCTCTTCTCCCGGCTACCCAAGTCCCAGCTAGGACCACAGGAACAAATCAAATCCCTCTCTCAAAGGGCACATGTCATCCAGCTACTTGAGACCAGACTACATCTCCAGAGTAACTTTCCAGGCTCTGGGGCCCAGCCCTTGGGGTGCTGTGCAGACCTCTCGCCGTGCTCTTTAAGGTGTCAAATGGCCCCTAATGAGGTACAAATGCACGAATTGGATCCATATCTTCCTGTCCTCTCCAGGTTTCCCACAGGAGATGCTGCCAGACGCTTTGCTAGAATACAGATACACCGGCTCGGAGGCTTCTCCCAGTGCCCAGATAGGAAATGAGGGCCCTTGGCCGTAAAGGGGGTGGCCAGGGCATTTAGCCTGTGACCACCTGCACCTGTCCTGCAAGGCTGGCTGCCATCCACATAACTAGCTACCCCAGAATTCACCCCAGTGACTGGCATGTGCTTGGGAGACTCTGGCCCGTCTCTCTCCATCATCCTTTTCTGGAGGGGCAGCCTGGACTCCCGCATTCTCCTCTCCACAGGGAAGAGAAAGGTCCTCTCCCTACCCAGGCTCCAGCTGCCCTTCCTCCCCATGCCCCTCACAAGAGAACCCCAAGCCAGAGAATCAGGAAGTGCTAATCCAGAAAGCAGACAGCTCCAGAGAGCCACACTGTCCCCAAGTAACAAGGAACCCGTGTCACCACCTGTGTATTGCACATGAGGGTACGTGCGCACCAGCGATTTGGGGCTTTCGGGGTGAGAGAGAGGACGACAAGAAGGAAATCACAGTTCCCCTGAACAACATCTCTGGGGAGCTGTCTGGCCAGGCACTGCCACTGTCATGGCCCCCACCTCTGGCTCCCAGCCAGGCCAAGTGAGCCCCTTCCGTGCCAGCGTCTTCTGCTCGAGTCTGATTGCTCTCAGAGCCTCAGGGGCCTTGCTAGCACAGGTACAGCAGGCCAAGGGCACTCAGCTCAGCATCTGCACACCACAGGAAAGGGCGACCTGCATTCGCTTCCTTCTCACCCTCCCACCCCCACTGTCTAGAGAGAAGAAGTCAGAATCCTTGACTGCCTGCGCTGGGCATGACCCAAGAGCTCGCCTGTGGATCAGAGGGGCTGGGTAACTTATCCGAAGCCACACAGCAATCAGCGGCAGAGCCCACACTAAGACACAGGGTCCCTGAATCCCAGAGCTGGGCTCTGCCTACCAGAGGCTGGATAAACAAGCAAATGAGGAAACAGCTGGAGGGATCTTGGGGCCATGCCCAAATCCCGGTTCCCACTGCCCTTGCTCTGGTGACGCTGAGGGCAGCAGGAACAGCTGCCACCTACTGAGCCCTTACCAGGCCCTCATGAAGTGAGTAACGGCGGCAATAGTAATAAGCACTGGTAATGATGGAATGATGCCAGCAACATCGCCTCGGACCGGGCACTGCACGCTGCCCTTCCCCTAAGCTAGTGCCCTTCATCCAAAGCTCCTGCGGGCTCTGGCACAGAGAGGACCAGATTTTAGAAAGGGCCTGGAGGGGACAGATCACACCCCTTGGGGGCGGGGCAGCAGCCTACAATCACTCCCGTTCCTATTTCCCCAGGGACACCCCTATGGGGTAGGCAAAGGCCATACACAGCCTTGCTTCCGCTCAGGTTCAATGTGCCACCAAATGAGCTGCAAATGCTACTTTTGGTTTCCAAGGTGTTCTTTGGATTTCAGAATTGCAGAGAAGGAATGGGGGCCTGCATTGTTACTAGTTTGAAAAATGAGGAAACGGAGGCTCAGGGAGGCTGAGTAGCACGCTCAGGATGTCAAAGCAGAGGTCCCACAGCTGAGGCCCTTGGCCACCACTTGGCATTTTTATAAAAGTGCCACAGTCTGTGTTCACTTCAACTTGGGCGGCAAGGCAGGGAGAAGCAGGTTTATTCTCAGTTTATAGATGCAGAACCCAAGCCTCCACAGGTCACATGCCATGCCAAGGTCCCCAGCTTCCCCATCGCTGCTCTGAGAACAGTGGCTGCGGGTGGCAGGGGCAGGAAGGACAGAGGGGCTGCCTGGAGACCACAGCAGGGCACTCCCACCCACCTGCCTGGGAGCCCCATCTCCTTTCCAAAGGCCTTTCTTCCTTAGGCTCAAACAAGCCCCACCCCGCCGCCAAGCCCTGTCTGCCAGAATAAACACCATCAAGAGTGTGTTTGGTCTTCCACTGAGATTTACAATGCGTTGGGAAAGAAAAAAAATAAATCATTCCTTCCAACTCGGGCGATACAGTGGCACCAGAACTTCCTCGAAAAGCCAGAAAATTTCCCCCTGCCTTCCAGAAAAAGTGGTGGTGGGCTAAGTTCAGGCAGGGTGGGACTAGAGGGTGTGGGCTCTAGAGGGAAAAATGGGGGCCGGGGTGCAAGGTGCAGAGCCTGGCTGGGGTCAGGAAACCCACATCTCCAAACAAGTCTGGTGCTGAGGCTGATAGGACAGCTCTGAGGCTAAGCTTGTCATCGTCAGCCAAGCAGAGTTAATCAGTCCTCGGGAGGGCAGCGTGGTGTACAGGGAGGCACGGGCCTTGGGGTCCAAGGGATCGGATGGAAATCCCCACTCTGATGCGTCCAAGCTGTGTGTGCCAGTGGCCGAAAGCCACTTTGCTTTCCTGGGCCTCGGTTTCTTCAAATGGAAAATGTTTGTAAATTTCACACGTGTATTTCAGCTCACATTTCTAGCTCAGCTCCTGGCATGTGGTTGGTGCCCACTTGGTGGGTGCTATCTTTATTACTGTGAGATGGTGAATCATATGGGGTGAGAGGGTAGACTGCCTGATACCCCTGGAGAGGCGACCAGCTTCTGAGTCATAGGAATCAGCTCACTGGGGCCTGCTTCTAATTCACCCTGATTATATCACTGTGTTCTAAAGAAGCTCCAGTGCCATAAGGCAGAAATGAAGACCTGTCCCCATATCCATTTTTCTGGGAAAGGAATTTCCCTCCCTTAACTACTGGCTTCCAGTCTCATAGCTAAACAAGCTGCTTTTCATCTACAAAATCCACTATTTTCCACTTTTGCCTTGACTGCCAGGAAGCTCGGTGCCCAAGTTAGCCCTTAGCTACTAAGAGTATCTTGTCCTCTGGTTTCAGGAACAACTGCCTTCCTCTTTCTTGATGTAGGCTCTGCTCTCTCTCCTTTTGACTTTAGCTACCCTGTGCCTATGCTGGGAGCCAGATCGAATACTCCCGGGAAACAAGTGAGAACAAATATTTTTTATTTATTTTATAAATAAAGTAAATACGATTTATTTGCTTAAATAAGTAAGTAAAACAGATTCAGGCAGGAAACTGCCACAGTGAAAATTTCACAGGCATGAGCTCAGAAGCCAGGCTACCTGGGTTCCAGTCCTGGCCATGCCACTTTACTAGCTGTGTGAACTTGGACAAGCTGCTTGACCTCTCTGTGCCCCAGCTTCCACATCTGAAAATGGGGGCTACTGATGCCCACGATCTCATAGGAGTGTTGTGAGGAATAATTAATACAGTTCGTGTGAAGCGCTGAGCTCCAGGCTTGTTCTAAGTTCTACTAAGTGTCAGTTGTTGAGCTCAGTTTCCTTCCAAGAGGGATCTTGGGCAACTTGACCTCCCAGTGGTAAAGTGCAGGAGCCCATCTGGCTGCCGGCTCTGCCACCCTCACTGTTGGACAAGAACTGTGGCACTGGAAGCAGGGACCCCAGGGTCTGCTAGGCCACAGGCCACGTGCAGCAGGGTCTGGGGACGGGTGAACTCAGGACTCGGAGTCAGGGCGCCTAGGCTGCCTGTACTCTTTGATCTGCAGGACGGAGATTGTCCCACTACCTTGAGAGGGCCTTGTGAGGATCAGCGAGAGGAGGAGTGTAACGTGGTCAGCACTGCCCTTGGTATATGCTGTGCATGGACTCAAGTGCAGGGGTGGTGGGGGTCAGGGTCACTGTTATCAATGTGGTCATGGGTATTCATCTCGGAGCATCTGCGTCTTCATCTGTCAGCACAAAACCCTGCAGAGCCATTGTGGGGACAAAAGGACGTATGGAAAGCTTCTAGAACATACCATGTGCACACAGTAGGCGCTTCATATACAATAAGTGGATAACTGTGACTCACAGCTGCTCACCCAATAGCCATCCTTGGCTCCTTGTGGCTCTGTCTTTGGAGTCTGACAGTTGGATATTCACATTCTCAGCCTCCTTTGCAACCAGGGGTGGTTTTGTAACCCAGTCTGGGGAAGTCTGTTGGATGCTTTTTTTCTTTTTTTGAGACAGGGTCTCACTCTGTTGCCCAGGCTCTGTTGCATGGCTTACTGTAGCCTCAACCTCCTGGCCTCAAGTGATCCTGCTGCCTCAGCCTCCTGAGTAGCTGGGACCACAGGTGTACACCACCATGCCCAGCATTTAAATAACTTTTTTTTGTAGAAATGGGGTCTCACCATGTTGCCCAGGCTGGTCTCTGCCTCCCTAAGCATTGGTTACAGATGTGAGCCACCTCACGCAGTCAGAGCTTGCTTTTCTGACAAAAGGGATGGCCATGGCTGGCACTGCACACTTCCCCATCTTCCGGCCACAGGAGCACAGATGCCGTGCCTGGTGCTATAGCAGCCACCTTGGGACCATGAGGTGAGCAGCACAATGCAGGAAAGCCGTCCCAGCAAGGGAGCTGAACAACCAGAACCAGGGCCCTGAGCTTCCAAATCAGACTTCCGGTTATGTCAACTGCAGATGCCCTTCAAGTCTCAGTCTGATGCTCTATTTCTGAAAGCTGAACATCTCTCTTCCGACACCTCATTTGTGGGTGAGTGGCATAAGAATTGCTAAAGTATCTTAATAACAAGCATGACATTTGCTGAGTACTTACGGTGCTCTACACTATGTGTTTCACTCAGATAATCTCGATTAATCTTTGCAACCACTTCGAGAGTTCACTTTTCTTATTCTCCCCATTTCACAGATGGTGGAGCAGACACATAGAGGCAAGCAGCTTGCCCAAGGCCACACAGCTAGAAAGCAGTGAGTCAGGCTGCGATCCAGGCCCAGCAGCAACTGCCCACACCTGCTGCCTTCTCCTCTAATGCTCCCCCATTTGATTGCATGGAATATCGTCCAGGAGGCCGTCCCCGACACCTACTGGGTCTGTCTGTGACAACTGGGGGACTCCTTGTCCATCCCCCACACTCAATGTCAATCCCCCACGTGGCTGGTCCAGCCCAGCAAGGGGGCAGGGAGGGAGAAGGGGCTTACCTGGCCCACGTTGAAGTAGAAGAGAGCCCCGGCCGTCACCTGGGCAATGAGGATCAGGAGAAGGAAGGCAAAGTACTGGGGACACAAAGCAGGCATAAAGTCAGCTGCAGGTTCCCCACCAGGTGCACCCAGCCCGCACGCCTCGGGAGATGCTCTCCACCTGGAGTTATGGCCAGCACAGGCTCAGGCTGCGCTTGGCTGGATGAAAGGGAATGGGCAGGCAGCTGCGGAGGGACCCGTACTCACCAGCCCCAGCAGGCAGCGGACCTCGTTGACGGCACCGATGCAACCCAGGAAGCCCATGAGCATGGTGACTGCCCCCACGCCGATGAAGATGTAGGCGCCCATCTTGAGCGAGTTGGAGGAGGTTTCTGGGGGAGGAGAGGTGCGTTTACTCATAAGTACGACATCCGTGGGTCCAGCGTGTACAAACACCCGGCCTAACTGCCCAGTTCTGCTTCCCAGTCCCCTCCTTGGAGCCTGGGTGTTGGGGTCAGCTGCATTCCCCTGCTGGCTTTTCACTGTCCGAGAGGGAACCAGCTCCCTCCCTTGGAAGCTGCCATCCCCAGATGTGTCCCTCCCCCATGTCAAATTGCAATCTGTACCCTTATCGAGCTCAACTCCCTGCTCAGCTTTATTTTTTTCTTTGTAACACTACTCAGGACTGAACAGACATTTAACTCCTGATCCAAATGGATCCCTCCTGCTCATTGTCGGCTCTGCCCCTCCACCGAGAACCAGAGCTGCATGATGGCAGAAGCTTCACTTTATTCCCAGGGAACCATTGGCCTGAACAGCGCCTCTCTCAGTGAGGTGCTGCACACAGTGAGTATCTGCAGAATTGACAGATGAGGGGCGGGCTGGTTCTGCAGGGGCTAGGGACGTTAAGATTCCAGGTTGATTTTTAACCTGCCTTTCTTTTCGTCCATATAATAACAAACAGCAGCCTTTCTAGTCCACTCACTGTGCCTCGGGGCTTTCCACACATCGTCTCCAATTCTGACATCACCCTGCCTGGCAGGCACTAGCATGGCCATTTCACAGATGAGAAAACTGAGGCTCAGAAAGGCGCACAGGCAAGGGCCTGTGCTGGGATTTGGAAATATGCAAAACTCCAATGCCACACTCTTTTCACTGAGGCACGGGGACATGTATTGTGACAGGTGTGATGCATGTTCACTCAGCCAACAATTATTTACTGGGTGCTCACTTCATGCCAGGCACTGTGCCAACTGCTGGGGATACAGAAGAGAGACTGACGAGGTCTGACATTTGGTGATGGGGGTGGAGACAAAAAGTCCACAACGCAGGATTTCTGGTTGTGTTAGGTGCCGTGAAGGTACCAAAGCTGGCTAAGTGCAGAGATCTGCTGGGCAGGGAGGGGGTCGCGATGGGTTGAGGAAGGCCAGCCTGAGCCAGGAACATGTGAGCCGAGACATGAATGGAGAAGTCATCCAAGGGAAAATCTGCAGGAAAAGCATTCCAGGCAGTGGGCACAGCAGGTAGAAAGCCCTGAGGAAGCAGTAAGCTTGGTGTATTTTTTTATTTTTGAGACGGAGTCTGGCTCTGTTGCCAGGCTGGAGTGCAGTGGCGTGATCTCGGCTCACTGCAACCTCCATCTCCTGCGTTCAAGCGATTCCCCTGCCTCAGCCTCCTGAGTAGCTGGGACTACAGGTACATGCCACCAACCCTGGCTAATTTTTTTGTATTTTAGTAGAGAGGGGGTTTCACCATGGCCAGGATGGTTTCAATCTCCTGACCCTGTGATCTGCCCATCTCGGCCTCCCAAAGTGCTGGGATTACAGGTGTTAGCCACGGCCAAGCTTGGTGTATTTGAAGATCAGAAAGCAAAAAAATGGACCAGTGAGAGTGAGAGAGGAGCCTGGGAGGGGATGATGGCTAGGAGGTGCAGGGAGGGCCTGATGGCTAAGACCCTCTATAGAGCCACCTGTGGACAGGCCCACCCTGGGAGGTGGAGGTCAGGAGTCCCACTGGGGCACTTGGCCAGCATTTCCTAAGATACCCAACTCATCACACAGGGTAAAGCTCATGTCATCTCCAGCTCACCAGCATGGATACGCTGCACCCCCAGGGCATGGGATCCACCTGGAGGGCCAGGGTGTAGGAGGCTCCCACCACAGCCCCAGGCACTCTGGAAGGCTGGGCGTGGTCTCCAGAAGGGTGGAGAGCACTGTGGATCGGAGAAGGCTCTTAGGGACGCAGATGCCTGCGTCTGTTACAACCCAACCAAGACACCCCCAGCAGAAGGCCGAGGATCTGCGTTTTCAACCTGCTCCCCTAAGGACTGAGGCACAGTCAGGGCCAACCCCTGACCATCTGCAGAAAGAATACAGGTCTGGGGCTGGCCATGACTCCAGAATGGAACATTCGCTCCTTTAAGGAATAAGTACCAAGCTGGATGGTGGGAGGGAGTCTGTGGGATTCAGCTCCACTTCCTGGTCACAGACAGAATGTTCTGGAGCTCAGGAAGAGCCCTGGCCAGTCCATGCTACTCCCAGGCTCCCTCCACCCAGTTCCTCGCAGGAGTCCCCCGGCTTCCTGAGGGTGAGCATAGGGACCTCCTGGCACCGAGCCCCAGCCATCGGCGTGGGCAGGGAGAGGCTGTCAATACCACTTTTCCTAAACTTCCTGGGTTTGACTTCCAACAATTCCTCCCAGTGACTGCTCCCAGAAAAAAGAAACTGGCATTGCCCCGACCGCCGCCGTGTGCCAGCCCTGAACAAGGCCCTTTATCCAAAGCATCCTGCTTAATTTCAGCAATGGCCCTCTGCGGTTATGCTCACATCCTGATATGTCTGCAAGGGCCCTGTGGCTCAGAGAGCCTGGCAGGCTGCAAGGCGCCTGGCAGGCAAGGCCCGGGGCTGAGACCCCAACTCAGATCCCTCCCCCAGGAGATCAGAACCTCGGGGTCTCCGCATCTCAGAACATTTCATTGACGCCATTTCTTGTCCTCACCCAGGATCCCAGGCCCAGGAAGCAGGCGAGGGTATGTTCCAGGGTAGGCCATCCCTAGTGCATGGCACACACAAAAAACTTTAGTCTTTCTGGGCCTAGAAGGGTCCGGGAATGTAGAAAGAAAGTGACCCAAACACAAATGAGGAATCACGAGAAGCAGATTCTAATCCCAGCTCTGCTGGAACACGCTCTGGCCCTGTGAAAGCCATTTTCTATTTCATTCTCTGTAAAATGGGTCTAAACCTGCTTCCTGAAGATGGCAAAAGGATTAAATTGTATCGTAAAATTTAGTTAACAATCACTTATGTGGGGTTTTTCACCAGGGGCTGTCCTAAACTCTTTTCACATAAAAATGAGAGGCTCATTTAATTTCTCACAATAACCACACAAAGTGCATTCTATTATGATCGTCATTTTATAGATGAGGAGGCACAGAGAGGTGAAGCAATGTGCTGAGGGTCACACAGCTAGCGGACAGCACAGCTGTGAATCGAACCCCAGCAGTCAGGCTCCAGTCTGCTCTTAGCTGCAGAGTGCTTCCTCTTACTAAGGTGCTAACCAGTGGCACGTGACTGCAGAGCCATGTGGTGGTCCAGGAGTTCAAGGCACAGGCTTAGAAGTTAGGCCACCCTGGTCCACAGCCAGCTCCCCTACCTGCTTGCTGTGTGCCCTTGAAAAAGTTACTGCACCTCTCTGTGCTTCAATTTCCTCCTCTGTAAAATGATAGGAATGCCCAGCCCATGGACTCAGAGCAGGGATTCAACTCGGTAGGGATACAGCTGTCCCTAGTTCTGCCCCTCACATGCTCCGTGACTCTTAGCAAGTCATCTCTCCCCACCCCGGCCTCAGTTTACACAAGTGCCTAGTGACAGGCTAGAGGATCGGTATTTCTGAACCCTGGCTGCCTGGGGAATCCACCAGGGGAACTTTTTAGAAAACAGCGGTTCTCAGGCTCCCACCCACACCAACGGAGTCAGGTCCCTCGGGGCGGGTGGGGCTCAGGTCAAAGCGTCTGAAAAATGCACCCCCTGCTGCATATGGCAGGTCTTTAAGGTCCGGTCAGCTTGAGATTCTCAGACCCGAACAGGGAGGAGGCCAGAACTGCAGCAGGAAGCGCTCCCACCCAACGGGCTCACCCCTACTGCACCGTCCTGGGGCAGGGCGCAGAGGGCAGAAATGTGGGTGAGCAGGCTGGGCCTCTAGACTTTGCCCTGGGGTGCAGTGCCTGCTAGGTTGGGCCATGACTCAGAAAATGGAGAGCTGGGCCTAATGGGGCCAAGGAGGGTGTGTCACAGGTCGAGAGAGTGTGGGGAGCATGGGCCACCCACCCTCCCTAACCCCAGAATGGAGGGTGAAAGCGGTGAGACCGATAGCTCCAGGGTGCATCAGATGTGGCTAGAGTGTGCAGCATCCTCACGTTCCAGCTCCTGGAGGGGAGGCCTAGTCCCTGGGTCCGGGGGACAGATGGGACCCCTCCATCATTACAACCTAGCCGGGTTCCGCTTTATGTAAATCAAGCAGCTGCCATGGGCCACATTCCAAACCAGCTGCCTTGGGCAGCTGCTGGGAGAAGTGAGCCAGGGCCACACTCAGTGAGGGGAGTGGCATGGCTGTGCCCTGGGGGCCTCCACTGTGCCTCCCTCCCACCACAGGGAGCCCCCCAGAGGTCATCGTGGCAGGCCCTAAGGGCTTCCTGGAGGAGGCTGAGTAGGGCAAAAGGGCTCCTCTCTCTGTAGAAATGCCCTGGGCTCCTTTCCTTCTGCCTCTAAAGAGAGAGAGGAGGGGTTTCCACGCTGTGGCTCACCCTGCCATGTGCTGCATTTAGGACCAAAGCCCCTGGAGTCTGAGGCCCATACCTCCCATTTAGAAGCTGTGTGAACTTCAGCAATGACTTACCCTCTCTGAGCCTCTGTTTCTTCATTGGCAAAGTGGGAATAGAATAGTATCTACCTCACAGGGCTGTGGTGGGATTAAGAGTTTATCAGGCTAGGCGCAGTGGCTCATGCCTGTAATCTCAGCACTTTGGGAGGCAGAGGCGGACAGATCACTTGAGGTCAGGAGTTCAAGACCAGCCTGACCAACATGGTGAAACCCCGTCTCTACTAAAAATACAAAAGTAGCTGGGCGTGGTGGTGCACGCCTGTAATCCCAGCTACTTGGGAGGCTGAGGTAGGAGAATTGATTGAACCTGGGAGGCAGAGGTTGAGGTGAGCCAAGATTATGCCATTGCACTCCAGCCTGGGCAACAAGAGAGAAACTGTATCCAAAAAAAAAAAACAAAAAAGCAGTTTATTGGTGCAAACCGCTGGGCACATGACAAGCATGAGACCTGGTGGCTGTGCCTGGAACCTTTCTATCCGTGCACACCCTGACCCACCTAGCTGCGGCCGGGCTCATAGTGAAGGACCACTCACAGCGGCTGCTTTACCAGCCTCTGACAATGTATCTTTCCTACATCTCTGTGAAATGGGAGGGACTGCTGCCCACATTCTGCTGAGCAGGCAAGTGAAGGGACAGAGAATATAAGAGCCTTTCCCAAGGTCAGGGCTGAGGGAAGGAGCCAGGAAGGGAAAACAAGCCTCCCTCATCCCCCGGTGTTTCCCAGACAACGGCAGCTTTGTTCGGGGAAGAAGAGAAAATTCCTTTTGGAAACCCCTGCAGAGGGAGCCATGGGCAGTGGTCAGCAGCGGGACCTGGCCGCATCCCTGAGGTCAGCTGGAAAAGCAACAGGCATTGAAGCCGAGGCACTTGTGGGAGCAGCTGTGCCTGTCTCGAGGGGGCCGGGTTCTGGGGAAGCCGAGGGGTCCTTACGCAGGACAGAGATGAAACTGGTCTTGTCGGCCAGGATCCACACCCCGAAGCCCAGGATCACTGCACCCAGGATCTGGAAGGAGAAAGGGACAGTTAATGGGGAGCCACAAGCTGATGGGGTGAGAGCCCTCCCCCTGCCAGCTGTCCCTGCAACCCAAGTCAGGGTGGAGTAGGCAGGGCAGGGGGCCACAGAGGGCATCAGCTCCACCCTTCTCCAGCCCAGGGATATCCAGATGGCCTCAGGGATGTCCCACAGCCCAGCAAGCCAGACAGCAGGACCCTGGGCTGGGAGTCCCTCTCGCCTCCCATCTCGCCCCTCTACCACGTGTGACAACCGAGCCTGCTGGTGCAGCCTCCTGCCAGGGGCACCCTTCCTGCCGCATCTCCCGGCCCTTTTCTCAGCTCATCCTCCACCCACCCAGTTCAGAGCCCAGGAGCTTTCCAAACAAGTCAGGCTCTGAGGAAGACCCTCCCTGGACTTGAACATCAAAGTCCAATTCATCCCCAGGTCTAAGCAATGGGGCCACCTGCCACAGGAGCCTTCCCTGACCCCCTCAGGCAGATTTAGGTACCCCCATTCTGTGGAAACCACTTAACAGTCATTCCCACTGGGTCTAACTGCTGTGATGGTTTCTCTGGCTAGACTGTGAGCCCCCTGGGGGCAGGGCTGGTTGGAGGCAGCTCTGCATTCCCAGCAGCTCTATAACACTGGGCGCTCGCTAAGTGGCTGGGGGAATGAATGAGCTCGTGAACCAAACTGCAAATGCACGATTCAAAAGGAAAAGGAAGGTTGGGCGAGGTGGCTCACGCCTGTAATCCCAGCACTTTGGGAGGCCCAGGTAGGCAGATCACTTGATCCCAGGAGTTTGAGACCAGCCTGGGCAACACAGTGAGACCTCGATTCTACAAAAAATTTCAAAAATTAGCTAATGTGGTGGTGCACGCCTGTAGTCCCACCTACTGGGGAAGCTGAGGAGAGAGGATCACTTGACCCCAGGGAAGTCAAGGCTGCAGTGAACTGAGTTTATGAGGCTGCGCTCCAGCCTGAGTGACAGGGCAAGACCCCGGTCCCTATCACACCAGAAAGAAAAAAAAATGAATGAGGGGTTACAAATAAGGACCCCAAGCCCAGGGATTCCCTGCTTCTCTCCCATCTACCAGGGCTGAGCTCATCTCCCCAGGTGGTGTCCCAGATCTGCCATCCCACAAAGCTGGCTAAGGCTGGGGAAGTGCCTGTCACCTGGGTAAAGACGCAAGTTCCCTTTGGAGGTGGGGGTGGCCCTGTGTCAGCCCACAAGGCCGGTCATTACCTGGGGTCTGGACTGGGTCTACCTGGTGGATGACCCATCTTGAAACTCCCACCTGTGTCACCAGCCCCAGGTTCCCACCTCAGCCATCATCCCATAATCTCAGGTCTGAGGTCAGCAGCTGCCATAGAGTCCTGAGCCTGGGGCTGGCCTGGGCCCAAGGTCTCCATCGGCCTCGTTCTGTCATTATCAAAGACAAGAGCCCTGACTGGCCCAAGGCAGGAGGCACCTTGCCCCAGGGGTAACACAGGAGGGGGCATTAAAAACTCAGGAATTAAGATAAATAATATTTTGCAGCAATACTTTAAAAAGAAAATTAATGGCCGGGTGCAGTGGCTCACGCCTGTAATCCCAACACTTTGGGAGGTCAAGGTGGGTGGATCACCTGAGGTCAGGAGTTCGAGACCAGCCTGGCCAAGATGGTGAAAACCCATCTCTACTAAAAATACAAAAAATTAGCTGGGGGTGGTGGTGGGTGCCTGTAATCGCAGATCCTCAGGAGGCTGAGGCAGGAGAATCACTGGAACTCAGGAAGCGGAGGTTGCAGTGAGCTGAGGTTGTGCACTCCAGCCTGGGCAACAAGAGTGACGCTCCGTCTCAAAAAAAAAATTTAAGACCCCAAATCCACGATAAATGAACTATTAAACTGTGAAATAAAATGTTGACAGCATCAGTATTATCGACAACTCCTTTTGCCCCAGGGCCCAGGTGGCTCAGTGGGGGGGGGCAGGGGGGGCTGCCTCTCTCCCCTTACCCTTGAACTTGCTTCCTTAAAGACCACTGTGGCTGATGGCTACAACCACAAAGGCACGGTGACCACCCCACATCTACCCCTCAGTGTCTCCCACCAGAATCATCACGAGGTCCTATTTGTCCTCGCCTCTCTCCCAGTGAGATGGGCCTTGTAATTGTCCTCATTTTGTCCACAGGGAATTTTATAGGAGGCCTTGATTTTATCCATTAGGGACTGGAAGCCAAATGGTGGCAAGCGTGCTGTAGGGATATTTGGGATCTGTCCTTGGCCTTCACCCAGAAAGCCAGTCTCTGGGGACAGAAAGGCTCCTGAGACACTAGGGAGGAGAAGGGTCTGCTGGAAGGTGGGTACACCTTCACCTGCACAGCTGAAGGAAAGTGGGGTTTTCCAGAACCTGAGAGTTTGGTTCCCCAAGACTCCTGCACCCCTTCCCAGACTGCCACCACCCCGCAGGACAGCGAGGTAGAGGCCAGTGCCCAGGCCCATGTCTGCTCCCTCTGCACCTCAGACCCACGTGGGCAGAGCCCCTGCTCCATTCCTTCCCACAGTGACAGGATGGGACAGGAGGGAGGACAGCTCCCACCAAGAGGGAGTGGCAGGCAGGACAGAAAATCTCCTCTGGGCACACCTAATCCCAAGTAGATCCAAATCCCACACTACTCAGCTGCCTCCTCAGCTCGCCAAGAGGAACCCAGACAGCAAAGTCCCCATGGCTACCCCTTCAGTCCCTCTGCAGGTCTGATGACCCCAGCCTGATGGTCAGGTGTGGCTGGACCAGCCACGGGGCCGTGGCGGAGGCAGGAAGGAGGCTGGGCAGCCTACCAGAATGGGTAAGGCACCATGGCACCCCCTTTTTCTCTGTGAATCAAGACTGGGGCTGCGGGTCACGCCCCATGTTAATCACTCCGAAGCCCTTCTCCAGTCCCCAGATGGGACGCAACCAGGAGCCAGGACCCTCAGGGCAGCGAGTGTCCCTCCCCAGCAGAGCCACAGCACCAGTGCCTCTGTATTTCTTTGGACCTGAGAAAAGTGGCCATTTGCCGGGGAGTCTGGAGTCCGGAGGGAGCACAGACAAAGATGTACACGTGCACACGCGCGCAGGCACGCGCACACACGGCAGCCACAGGGGTTTTTCCAAACCACAGATCCAATCACCTGACCCCTCCCAACGTGCATAAATCAAAGAGGCAGGCCAGCCTGGCCTGTGCCTGGGGAGGTGCACTCTGCCTCAACCCCTTGACCCCCTCCCCAAAGCCACACCCAGAACCCCAGGGCGCCTTTGCTGACCTCCCTGACCAGGCCAAGAGCCTCATCTGCTTTCCCAGAAGCCCATCTGTTCCTAGCACCCCAACAACCGCAATTTTCCATGCATGTGAGTAGTTATTTGATGGAGGCCCACTGCTCCCTAGAACACAAGCTCCGGATGTATAGCAATCAGGGAAGGCTCTTCCGCCCTAACATCTGAAGATACTGAGTGTCAGACACACGTTTGCTGAGGAGTAAACAAGCCTGCTCTGCCTCCTCCAGCCTTCCGCTTTCCCTCTCACCACCCGTCACACAGGCTCCCCCTCTCCCGCTCCAGCATCCTGATGGGTCCTCCCAGGCCCTGGCACATGGACAGTTAACACTTGACGCCTGCCAGCCCCCTGGAGGAGCCAAGCGAAGGCCAAGCCTTGGCCAGAGAGCAGCTTTTCCAGTCCCTGGTTCCATAGGGCAGCCCGGGAGCAGGACAGAAAGGGACACCCTGGCCAACACCACCACCCACTCCCTTTCTCTACTAGGGTCTCCCCACCCTCTGACTGCATGGAGAAAAGTTTCCATAGCCCTAAAACTCAAGCTCCTTGTGACCTCCCAGGCTAGATCCCAGGCCCCTCTCTCTAATCTCTAAAGCCTCCAGGGATAGAGCCATAGCGCTCCTCTCTCTCCCACCCCCGGGTCCTGGCCTGTTGGCCTTTATGCTGAGTCTCAGCCCAGACAACAAGTGCTTGCCAGGAAAGCTTGGGTTTGCCTGCACAGGCAGCTGCTTCCCAAAGTCCTAGGGCAGCCAGGAGAGACCTGACTGCCAAGCTGGGGAAGCCCAGCCCGGCCTGGGGTGGGTTCCAGGCCTGGCTGCCGTGAGCAAAGGAACAGAGCCACAGTGGGGCCTCATAGGGTCCTCCAGGAGGCAGCCAGGGTGGACAAAAACAGCCCTGTGCCAGGACTGCTTGTGTGGGCACATGCGTGTGTGCACACTTGTGTGTGGGTGCCAGGAACACACTTGTACATATCTGTGCCTTGGATTAAAGTTAGGAAGGGAAATTTTAAACGTATTTTTTGTAGAGGAACAGGGTCTTGCTATGTTGCCTGAGCTGTTCTTGAACTCCTGGCCTCGAACGATCCTCCTGTAATCCCAAAGCACTGGGATTACAGGCATGAGCTGCCATATCTGGCCTGAAGGGAAATTTGGAATGATTCTTTTTTATTTCCCAAACTTCCCATGAACTATGTCAATTGTAATGTAAATCCCCCTCCCCATACAAGTAATTCATATCTACCATAGAAAATTTGGAAAATACAGAGATGCATAAAGAATAAAATCAAAGTTCCCAGGAATCCCAAAGTTAACATTCAGAGGGATTTTCTTCTCCTCTCAAAACTGCCCACTTTTTATGAATAGGTACATTTAAAAATTTGAATCATAATAAACATCCTACTGTACAATCCTGTTTCTTTAACAGTATAGGGTAAACTAGCAACACGGAGAAGCCAGCGCCTCCAACACTATTCCAGGGCTATGAAGGCCTCTCCAGGGCACTGCTACCCCCCACGACACACTCACACTCACACACACCCCACCATCCCGGCAACTCCAAGGCAAGAGGCATCCGTGCCAGGCCAGAGAGGAAAACCAAGGCCCGGGGAAAACCAGCAGCCAATGTCCACAGAGCTGACATCTGGATGGCCCGTGGCTTGGGGACCCAGTGAGGCCTGCTGGTGTGGGTCTGGGGAAGGAGGTATATGCCCTTTACTGGCCCCCTCCTGCTCACCCTGTGAGAGCTCAGGGAGATACCTCCCCACAACAGGGACGGGGTATCATAGGGGCAACTGGGGCCTGGAACTGTCACAGGTCACTTTTTGTAGATTAAACAGGGTCTTGCTATGTTGCCTAAGCTGTTCTCGAACTCCTGGCCTCAAACAATCCTCCTGTAATCCCAAAGCACACAGTCAGGTGGGGGCCAGGACAGGACTAGGGAGATGCTAAGAGGCTTCTTCCAGCAGCTCCTGCTGTGGAGTTAGGGGGATGCCCAGGGGCTCTTCTCATCCTCCCCATACGCATTTACCACCCTGGCCAGCCCAGGCTTCCAGTGCTCTAGGAGAGGGGAAGGCCGCGTCAGGATTCTAAAGCTTTGTCAAAGGACAAACTGGGAATGCCAGAGAATCTCCTCGCCACCCCTACCAGGTTCCACTGAGACAGTCCATCCTCAGTCCCCACCCACCAAACCTTCCCAATTCCCGGCCTGGTGACGCTGGAAGGGCTCAGGCTGGGAAGCCCCTGGGAGGAGAATCTCTCGGAGGCAGTCAGGATGGTACGGGACAGTCAGGGTGGCATGGGACATACTTACAAAGAAGATCAAGTTGAAGAGGAAGAGAAAGTATTTGGTGACTTTGATACAGGCTGAGCCCATCCTGCCAGTCCTGGAACTCCCTGGGGGAAGAGAGAAGGCAGGCAGGCCAGTGAGGGGATCATCTCGGTTTGCCCTTGCAGCAGCCCCAGGAGGTGAGTTCTAACCCTGACCCTGCCTTACAGGACGCAGAGGCCCAGAGAGGTTAGACAACTAGCCCAAAGCCACACAGCTAGGAAGTGAGGTCCCATGAGCAATCTCGTGTGCCAGGTACTTGATGCTTGGCAGTTAGGATCTGGGTCAGTCACTGCACTAGGGCTGTGGCTTCTGGGAGCACCCAGAAGGAGTGCTCCAGAGGGAGACCCCCGCCCCTCACCTCCGTGACCCAGGCTCTGACACTTGCACGGATGGACTCTGGCTGAAGTCAGGGGGCCAGGAAGTTAGTGATGCATTGACAGAGACGCAGAGGTGAGACCTGTGCTGGTTCCACAGACACCCTCTGGGACTAGGGGCTGGGAGCTGTGGGGGCTGCCAAGGTGAGAAGGGGAATCCTGGCTTCTCAGAAAATGGGCGGAGTGTCCCAGCTTCTTATTACAGAGGCAATAAACATGCATTGTAGAACACCCTACACGTACAGAAAACCAGAAACCAAGCAAAATGTATCACACCCCAGAGATTAAAAACTGTCATCATTTTAGTAGCTATAATTTGTATGTATGTGTGTTTGTGTGTGTGTATAACAAATGGTTCTCAACAAAATTGGGCTCATTCTGTATAGCGTTTTGTAGTCTTTCTTTCATTCTACAATCTTCACTCTCTATGTGCTGATAAAATGCTCTTCTACAACACAGCTTCATATGTTACATAGGATTCCATCCTATTTGCCAGAACTTATTAACATTTGGGGGCTCACAGAGTCCCCCAGAAAATTCATGTGTAGTTAGCATTTTGTGATGCTAATTATTTCTGGGAGTTCATGGGCCTCATGAAACCCATTCAGGAACCCCAGTGGCCCCAGGTTAAAGTCCCAGAGCTGCCATCCCATAAAGCATTTCACCGACACTCAGGTTGTTTCCAAGTTTTCAGTCTCCTCAATGACACAAACTGTGCTTCTGAAATGACACAAATCCTGCTTGAGCACGCTGTGCCCCTCCACTCCAAAAGACCCCAGGCAAGGGGAGGACCCCGGGAGGAAGAGGGAAGCTGGAAGCTGATTGCCTCACCCTGACTCTGAGGCCAGAAAATCCAGGAGCACCAATCGCCAGCCTTCAGGCCCTGTGGGGCCGAGGGAGCCAGCGCTGCCGGGCAGCTGGGGCCTGGACAGCTGGCCTGGGACAGCTGCATGGGCAAAGCTGGGCTGGGGGGTGACGAGGAAGGCATCAGGCCTACTTGTGTTTCCCTGCCTTATGGAGGGGGAAGGGCAGGCCACAGAGCAAAGGGAAGGGAAAGCCCGAGGCGCGGGCTTCTTGAAAGTCTGCAATTTCCCCGGCTGCGTGTAGGTTCCCTACTTTTCTTTTCTTTTCTTTTTGAGATGGAGTCTTGCTCTGTCACCCAGGCTGGAGTGCAATGGCACAATCTCGGCTCACTGCAACCTCCTCCTCCTGGATTCAAGCTATTCTCCTGTCTCAGTCTCTCAAGTAGCTGGGATTACAGGTGCCCTCCACCACACCCGGCTAACTTTTGTATTTTTAGTAGAGACAGGGTTTCACCATGTTGGTCAGGTTGGCCTCGAACTCCTGACCTCAGGTGATCCACGCACCTGAGACTCCCAGAGTGCTGGGGTTATAGGGGAGAGCCACCGCGCCCAGCCCCTACTCTTGTCTGGACATGTGAACAATCAACAATCTTCTATCCTCCTTGTCAAGTGGGAGCTCAGGTTCCACTTTATATACCTCCAGTAATCGGGAAGGTGGCTAATGAGGAGGGCTCATGACCTCCCAAGGGGTCCAGTCCAGTTTTCTTTCCCCTAACAGCTTTGTTAGAAGTTTTCTTTAACTGCCTTTCTAAAGGGCAGATTTGGGAGGTACCACATGAAGCAAAGCTGCCCAAGTTAGGAAAAAGCCGCCTGGGTGGTAGTGAGCTCCCCATCATGAGTGGCATGGAAGCGTCTAAAAAAATACTCATGGGGGATTTAAGTGCTATGTAGAAAGATGAGACAAAATGGCTCTTTCAGTCTTGGGGGGCGTCTAAGGTGTGGGTCTGAGAATTGCAGAGATGACAGTGACTCAGGAGCCAGGGCAGTGCAGCCTGGGCAACTCCCCAGGAGCCTTCTCCAGGCCTAGAGAGGAGAAAACATGACTTGCCCGTACCCAGAAAGCCAGAGACCTTTGATGCCCAAACCTTTTCCTGGCCTAGGAAGGCTCCCGGGGTCTGCAGTACATTAAGGATAGCTGCTGTTACTGCTCTCTCTCACCTCCCAGCACAGAGCCTGAAATACCACAGGCACTTCCCAAACTTCAGGAATAAGACAGCAAGAAAAGCGAGATTCTCTCCCAAAGCGAGGTGGTGTCTGTTTTTCTTTCCTATCACAGATCTGCTGTGTTAGGGCCTGACCAGGTCTCCTCCCAGTAAACACCACAGGGCATCCCCCAAGGAACCAACCCAGGTTCAGTGCCCAAGCAGTAACAGCTAAGCTACCCTTCCCCAGAAGAACGTCCTCTAACTGCAGTCCAGAACTAACTGTGCATCTTGGCACTGGGGCCACTGGCATCCTTGTGAAATTGGAGAAGTGCGGAAAGAGCTCTTTGGCAACCCTGAGTCAGACGCACTGTGTTGCAGTCTCAGAAAGTCCAGGAAGGGGGTTTCTACACTTTCCAGCTCACACGTCCTCTGCTCAGCCTTGCGGGGGCGGGGGCATTCAGCAAAGGATGGCTTTTAGAAAACAGTAAGTAGAGGCCGGGCACAGTGGCTTATGCCTGTAATCCCAGCACTTTGGGAGGCCGAGGCTGGCAGAACACCTGAGGTCAGGAGTTCGAGACCAGCCTGGCCAACATGGTGAAAACCCATCTCCACTAAAAATATAAAAACTAGCCAGATGTGGTGGTGGGTGCCTGTAATTCCAGCTACTCAGGGGGCTGAGGCATGAGAATCATTGAACCCAGAAGGTGGAGGTTGCAGGGAGCCAAGATCATGCTATTGCACTCCAGCCTGGGCAACAGAGCAAGACTCGGTCTCAAAAAAAAAAAAAGAGTAAGTATGGGGTCTGTGAGGGAGAAGGTGGCCACCAGGGAAGAGCAACCACCACAAGTGGCCATTTTCAGACAGCGTCCCCCTTCATCCTGACAACCGGCCCAGGAAGTGAGTATCCCTATCCCTAGCAGACCAGAGGCTAACACAGGTTCAGTAACGTGCCCCAGTCACACAGCTCATAAGCTGCAGTGGTTTCCAGAGCCCAAGATCTTTCTTCTATGAAGTGGTCCCTTCTGGGCAACAGCCGGGATCATAAAGGAATCTCTAGGGATGGCCGGGCTTCCTTTGTCCAGTTAGGTGTGAGGGCAAAAGGGCTGCTCAGAGGAGCTCTGCTTGGAGGGCAAGGAGGAGGATGGGAACCTCGTTGCCAAGGCAGACGTGACTGGGCTGGTATTTCCGTGATATTCCAGACCCTGGGCAAGCTTGGCTGGTCCCCTGGTCACACACACAGATTGTGTCAGGCATTGAGCTAAGCTCTTCAGCCCTCTACGTGCAAACGGAGGCACCGAGGGGAGAAGGAGCCTGCCCAGGGTTACAAGTAGGAGGACCAGCAAGGTCAGGGTCCAGGCCGCCTGGCCCTTATACCACCCATGGGCTCCATCCCACACGGGAGGCTGCCGGGTGGGTCCAGACGCTGAAATGAGAGCCAGGCAGCCCAGCCACGAGGGACAGACCCAGAGGGTACCTGGACATCACCCGAGGGAGAAGATGGTGCTGATACCTGGAGCCTGGGTGGGTGGTTCCCAGACAAGCTGGCCAAAATCCAGAAGACAAAGTCTTCCTGCCCTGCAGGTGTAGACGTTTCTGCCTCACAGCGGCAGGGGGTGAAGGACATTCTCCACGCTCGGCAGGAGACGGACAGTCCCACACAGGCAAGGGAGTCAGCTCAGCCCGAGGCAGGGACACAACCAGGTCACCCAGGATAGGCTGCGGCATCAACTTCAAGGAATCCACAACCACCGCCGAGCTCTAAGGAGCCCCCGAGGTTGGATTCAGAGGGCCAGGGGTTATGCCCGGCTCTGCCCTCCCATGCCGAGAGCTGCGCCTCAGTCTGCCCTCCATGAGACAGAAATAAGGGTTGGTGTGGCACCAGGATTGTAAACTGCAGCCTGCAGACCAACCCGGCCCCCTGCCTATTTTTTATACAGCTTCTGAGCTAAGAACAGATTTCACATTTTTATACAGTTAAAAGAAAAATTAAAAGATTCTTTAAGGCATGAAAATTACATGGAATCTCAATTTCTGCTTTCATAAATAAAGGTGTATTGGCACACAGCCCTGCCTACTGGCCTAGCTGGCTCTTTACAGAAAAAGCCTGCTGGCCCCAGTTTACGAGATCAAATGGTGCACCCGTAAGTGTCTGTAAGAGGCAGCGGGGGTAGGACCACCCTCAGCGTGGGATCTTCGGGGAAAGAAAACAGCCAGCTGTGTGGCAGGCATTGATTGTGACTTAGAGAAGACACAGGATCCCCAGACAAGGGTTCAAATCCTGGTTCTGCCAATGTGCGGCCACAGAGGAAGGACTTTCGGGGCCTCATTCATCTCCTTGGGGAGTGGAACTCCCAACTGCACCCCCATCCTGAAGAGGGAGTGAGGTCAGCGCCTGGCACAGTCAGGACTTGGTGACCCGGAGCTGGGGCTGGCGTCTGTGTCATCATGATCAGTTGGCTCAGTACTTGAGGAAGAAGTGAGGACTGAGGATATAATTTACAGATGATATTAAGCCAAAAGAATGTCCTCCACTGTTATGCTTTCTTGTGTCTACTTTTGGTAAACATCGGACAGTCTGCCCAAGCTTTTCTGTGTTAAAAACACTGACAACTAAAGGGAATAAGGTGCAAGTGCACCTTATGGAAACTTCCAGAACAGTCACAGAGAGCCATGAGCAGCAGGATGGAGTTGCTGATCTTCGTTGTTGTTTTGAGACAGTCTCACTCTTGCTCTGTCACCCAGGCTGGAGTGCAGTGGCGCAATCTTGTCTCACGGCAACCTCCGACACCCAGGCTCAAGTGACCCTGCTGTTTCAGCCTCCCAAGTAGCCGGGATTACAGGCATGTACCATCATGCCTGGCTATTTTTTGTATTTTTATTAAAGACGGGGTTTTGCCATGTTGGCCAGGCTGGTCTTGAACTCCTGACGTCAGGTGATCCATCCACCTAGGCCTCCCAAAGTGCTGAGATTACAGGTGTGTGCCACTGCACCTGGTGAGGTGCTGATCTTATGTTATACTTTGCAGCAGATAAAGTGACCATTTCTGAGCAACTATAATTTTCACTGACCCAATATATCACTTTATGCCAAATCAGTTTGTATAATAAAATTATTATATTAATATTTTACCAATCTCTACTCATCATTTAATGCTCACCTCAGAAATCACCACCTCCAGGAAACCTACTCCAGCCAGACTTGTCATCGCTGCCTCTGCTACCCCCGACCCCCAAGACACATGCTGGTTAGGGGCACTCCCCCTCTCCTTCCTTCCAGTGGCACTAGAGACTGGAGCAGCTCCCTGAACAGGCTCTGGCATCAGACTGCCTTGGGTTTGAATACAGTTCTAATGCCTCCTAGCTGTGTGACCTTGGACAAGTGACTTAACCTCTCTGAGCCTCACTTTACTCATCTGTGAAATGACAAAGACAAAACCTATTTTTTAGGCCAGATGCAGTGGCTCATGCCTGTAACCCCAGCACTTTGGGAGGCCAAGGCAGGTGGATCAGGAGGTCAGGAGTTCAAGACCAGCCTGGCCAACATGGTGAAACCCCATCTCTCTACTAAAAATACAAAAATGAGTAGAGTGTAGTGGCAGGTGCCTGTAGTCCCAATTACTCAGGGGCCTGAGGCAGAGGAATTGCTTGAACCCCGGAGGCAGAGGTGGCAGTAAGCCAAGATCACACCACTGCACTCCAACCTGGGGAACAGAGCAAGACTTCATCTCAAAAAAAAAAAAAAAAAAAAAGTTAAAAAAACCCAAAACCCTATTTTGCAGATTTGTCCATACATTAAATTAGATCATATGGGCAAAATGCCTGGCACACAGTGGACTGTGGATAAATGGCCACTCCTATAATGCATGCTGTACAGTTATTTGCTACTTACATGTCCATTTCCCCTGAGGACTGTGATACCTTGAGGGGGAAGACTATGTTATTTATGAGAACAAGGTAGACTCCCAACAAATGTTGCTGAATGAAAAACTGCCTAGATGCAGGGGTGGATGGGTAGGTAGGTGGACAGATGGCTGGACAGAGAGCTGGAGGGACGGCCACAAAGAACACCAGGGCTTTCAAGTGCTCGGCCACCTGAAGGCAGTCTGAGATCCACTATCCCTGAGTCCACAGGGACTGGTCTCAGGCCTCTTCTGCCCTTGCCTGCAGGGTGAGTGGGGGGTGGGTGAAGTGCTCAACCCTGGGCCAGCTCTGAATGCCAGGACCTGCTGCCAAGACTCCCTGGATACCAGCACTCCGGACTCTAAATGCTGTAGAAGCCGGAGAAGGGGAATAAATGGCCCCTCCACCCACCAGGTGGCTCAGACTGAACACCCAAGAGCCATGCTTGGGTCTCCACCTTCTTCGCCCCACAGCCCACATGTGTCCCCTCCAATCCACCTCTTTTCTCGGCCCAGGACTCACCTTCCACGAAACCAGTGCAGTGGGGCCCACTTCTGCCCTCACCCACGTGTCGTCCACACGGCAGCAGGGAGGACTCTGAAAAACACAACCCAGATCTTGTCACTCCTTCCTGCAACTCTCCAAAGGTGAGGAAGACATATTCACTATAAATCCCAGCTCCCTGTGTGGCCAGCAGGGCCCCATCTGGGTTGCCACTCCTCTGTCCTCTTCCCCGCCACAGGCTCACGTGGCCTCTTTCCTATTGTCCTGGCATATCAGGCCCTTATACCCACCTCAGGGCCTTTGCAAAAGGGTTTCTCTGCCAGGATTACTCTTTTCCTGTATTCCCCTGCAGGTCTTGGCTCAGAAGGCTGACGTTCCTCCTCCCAGAGGCCTTCCCTGAACACCCAATCTATTCAGAAGGCCTCAACTCCAGCTGCTCGTGGCAATCAACAGAGGCCACGCCCAGGCCCCCCGCCCCAACCAAGTCATCAGGATCTCTAGGGGTCGGGCTGGGCTCCCCAGGAGACTCGGAGGAGCAGCCCGGGTTGTTACACAGCACCCTCACTGCAGTTAGCCTATTTGTGCACTAGTGTGTCTACATCTGCCACTAGAATATGGGCTCCTCAAGGGGAGGGGCTGCCCCTGTCTCACTCACCCTGTGTCCCACAGCCTAGAACAGTGCCTTGTGTATAAGCAGCTCTCAGTGTGTATTTTTAGGAAGCAGGAGAGAAAAGAGAGGTCTAGAGAGATCAGGAAAGTTTATTAGACCAGCATTGACCCTGCAGCTGGAGGTTTCTGATCCTTAGAATGGTATCGCTGGATTGGGGTGGAGATGGGTTGTTTCCTCCTAAGGTAGGATTTTTTAAAATATATATATTTTTGAGACAGGATCTCACTCTGCTCTGCCGTGCAGGATGGCGTACAATAGTGTAAACACAGCTCACTGCAGCCTCAACCTCCTGGGCTTAAGCGATCCTCCTTCCTCAGTCTCCCCTGGAGCTGGGACCACAGGTGTGTGCCATCACGCGTGGCTGATTATTTTGTAGAGATGGGGTCTCACCTTATTGTCCAGACCTGTCTCAAATGCCTGGGCTCAAGCAAGGATTTTAATCTCCTTTGGGTCAGAAAAGCCGATGAAAGCTGTGAACTCTCTCTAGAAAGACGCACGCAGATAGGCAGGAACTTGCTTCCTTCCAATTTCAGGAGGTCACAGGCCCTGGAAAGCCCACCTGGGGGCCAAGGCTTTTTCTGCCCCCATCTCCTAAATGCCCTAGAGTGGTGGTGCCCAGCCTTGGCTGCACACAGGAATTACCCTGGGAGTTCTAAAAGTTGTTGACGCCCGGCCCCCACTGCCAGAGACCCTGATGAGCTGCTCTGGGTGCAGCCTGGGCATCAGGGTTTCTTAAGTTCTTCAGGGGATTCCAGTGTGCTGAGATCTACTGCCATGTTGCCATCCCTCACACAGGCCAGCCCCTCTGCTCCTCTGTGGGGTGCAGGCAGGCCTGGGGTTTCTTGTGCCACAGCGCCTGACCAGGGAGAATCTGCCTGGCACTCTGGCATCTGAGAAACAGTGTCACATGAAGCTCCCTGCGCCATCTTCCAACCTTCACTGCCTCAAGGCTCCTTCCACTCCAGTTCTGTTACCCCGGAGCAATATCACCGTGCATGAGAAGACCTTTGAGATCACTGTGTTTTTCAGAGGAGCCAGATGGCACGGCAAGCTCGGCTAAGCATGAGGTGGAGAGCTTCAGATTCAGAGTCCAGAGCTCCTTTCTCTACCTGTGGCCCCGCCCCTGCCCATGGGGGCTCCTACGTGGGAGGGATGAGAAGCACTGGACTCGGAATCGCACAGCCAGCCCTTGGCTCCCAGCCCTGGCTCTGCTGGGTATCTGTCACATGACCTCGGGAAACCCTGCAGAGCTGCTCCCTTATCCACAGATGGGGATTTAACCCTGCCTACCCATCATGGGCATGAAGGAGAGTGACCATCAGGCTAGCACATAGTAGGGCGCCATCCATGATGGTGCCTGGCCCTCTCCTCCCACCCTCCCTGCCTAAAGATGCCACCTCCGCCACACCTTGCCACTGTGCCTCGGCTTTCCCACCTGTGAAATGAACTTAATGATGGGTTGTGGTGGGGCTTAAAGAGTTTGTATCTATAAAGTGCCCAGTACCAGTAAATGTCAGATAAATGTTACCAACTATGCTAATGCTGATTATCTGGAAAAGTTGTTGCTTTCTTAACCAACAGTCTGCAGCCCTCCAAGGCCTGATCCAGCCTCCAGCAATGTCCCCACCCTGGAGAGGCTCTGTGCCAGCAGATGACCACTGCTGCTCCTGGGTGAGAGGCTGGGGGACAAGCAGGACCAGGCTGGGCTGCCTAAGGAAGGAGGAGCCTCTGCCCCCAGCCTCCAGGCTGTGCCACCAGGAACTGCCTGCAACTCAGAGGTCCAGCCAGTTTGGTGAGTTGGGCATCCGATCCCATGGGAGCTCGGTCTGTCCAGTCGAGCAGAATGGAGTAAAAAGTCCTGACCTGGCTGTTGTGCCCTGGATGCCAGCCCGTCCACAGGCACCCCACCTGCAAGCTGGTTCTTTGGCCATCAGTGCTCTGGTCCTCTGGACTTTGTCCTGATTGCCCACGGGAAGAGGCTGGGCACAGAGGGCTGTGTTTGTTTTCATGTTTGACAGGTGATGTGTTTCCTGAAACTCCGCTGACACCAGAACCTGGCTTTCCGGCCTCCCACTCTCTTATTTTTCGATCTCTGGTCTTACTTTTATTGTTGATATTAACCCCCACCCATCAGAAAAAAAAATAGCTGCTATTTGGGGCGACAGGAGAAGAGTGAGCTTGAAGCACATTGAGGGCCTCAGGTTTCCTTTAAGACCTCGGCTTCAGCCAGAAACAGTGGCTCACACCTGTAATCCCAGTACTTTGGGAGGCCAAGGTGGGAGGATCACCTGAGGTCAGGAGTTCGAGACCAGCCTGGCTAACATGGTGAAACCCCATCTCTACTAAAAATACAAAAAATTAGCTGGCATGGTGGCGTGCGCCTGCAATCCCAGCTACTCAGGAGGCTGAGGCAGGAGAATTGCTTGAACCCGGGAGCCGGAGGTTGCAGTGAGCCGAGATCACGCCACTGCACTCCAGCCTGAGCAATAAGAGTGAGACTTAATCTCAAACAAACAAACAAAAGCATAGGCTTCGATCCCAGCTCTGCCGCCTCCTAGCTGTGTGAGCTTGAGCGAGTTACTAAACCTCTCTGAGCCCCACATTTCCATCTCTAACACTAAGGTACTGGTGGGATCCTCATCTCACGGGGTTGCTGGAGGAGTGGGAAATGACAGGGAAGGAGCTTTGGGGTCACTCTCAGCTCCTCACCACATAGTGAGCAGATCCTGCCATTACCACCACCACCAAGGCTGGAAGAAACACGTCCAAGTCAGACCTTCCCAGGAATCACAGGATTTCAGAGCCCAAAGCACCTTCCTGTTTGTCTCACAGATTAAAGAAGAGCCCCTGTCACATGATCGCATGAACCAGTGAGCCAGGCTCCCTCTCTCCTGAGATGGCTGGGATTGACCCCAGAGCTGGGACTGACACCTGCCATTTGGGGAAAGCAGGCCAGGGGGACAAGAGCAAGGCAAGCCAGCAGCTCTCATGTATTATGCCATTACCCACTGTATCCCATGTAATCTCCATAGCACCCCCCATTATTAGTAAACGAAAGATTATTATCCCCATTTAACAGATGGAAGGACTGAGACTCAGAGGTTCAGTGACTTGCCTAAGGCCACACAAGTGACTAAGCCATGATTAAAATTCAGGTCTCACTTTACAGCTGCTTTATCCTTACCTGCTGCCCGAATGAACAAGGTAAAGGGCAGAGCCTGCCCCGCCCCCACTTCCACACCTCTGCCTTCCGCCTGATCCCCGCACCCTACTCCAGCTCCCTGAGGTCTGACTCTCAGCTTCCTGCCAGGAAGGAAAAGAGCAGCTCCACCAATCCTGACCGGGACATTCCTTCAGTTTGGCTGATGAGGCTGACAGATGTGGTCCTTCTCAAGAGGTTTTGCTTTGAAACCCCAGCAATGAGACTAGAGGGCCTTCTGGTGAAGAAGGGGGCCGCTCTGACATGAGGGTGCAGAGTGGAAACCAGCAGACACTTGGAGCCCTCCCGCAGACAAAGAATCAAGTTGAGGCTGAGCCATAGTCTCTGACCTCTTGCTCTCCACGGCTCCCTCCCTTGCTTGACTGTTTTTGGCTTCTTAGCTGGCTGCTTGGGCCATAGACAGTCCCCACTCCCTCCCAGTGCTAGGTGCCAAGACTCACACTCAGATTCACAGTGCCAGAATGGCCTTTGACATCACTAGCTCAGCCCCCACTTCTCAGATGAAGAGACTGATGTCCAGAGAAGACAACGAACCCCCACCCCCAACCCTTCTGGGGAATGTATATGTTTAGTGTGTAGGTTGGGGGATAGGGAAGGGATTGGTTAGGGCAGTCAGTGTTTCATGATACCCATTGAGAAGTATACCTATTTGTTCAGTGCACTGGGACAGACAGATAGAACTACATCTGGCTTGAGGTTACCAGCCTAGGGCTCTGTTCTCAAGGGCTGCAGAGATAACCATCTCAATAGCTCATTGATCGGAAAGCTGTAACCTAGAAGGATATTTAGGAGCTAAAGAGAGGCTGCGAGAAGCCCCCAATTCCAGAGGCCCTGACAACAGGATCCAGATTCCCAGGTGGGCTCTCAGGGATCAGCCACCTTTTCAGGCCCTCTCCGCAGTGCCACAACTGGAGGAAGAATAAGGAGGCGGATCATGGTATGGGCCCTGAGAGAGACCTAAATTCCAAATCTCATTTTCAGCATCCACATGACCTCTGCAAGCTGCCGACCTGCACTGAGTCTTGGTGTTCTCATCCGTAAAATGGGCTATCTAGGACCCTCTAAGAGGAAGCCAGAATCCCAAAGATATAAGCAGGATCCCAGAGTGTGCCAAACTCAAAGATATAAGCACGACAGAGGCAGAGGATTCTGGGAGGAGGTCCCGTTAGGCCCCACAGCAAGAAAGTCACATAAAGATTGTCCCTGGAGGCACGGCATGGACACAGGTTTCATGCAGACTGCCCCATGGAGGTCACCACCACCCAAGAACTTGAAATGAGGTTGGGCAGAGGGAAGACCGAGGAGCAAAAGGAACATTCATGAAAGCATCCTCAATGGGAGTGTTGCTTCACTGATCTTATCTCATTCAGCCCCCAAACCCGAGGCAGGATCATTGGGATTCAGGAGGGTGGTGGCACTGGCCCTGGTCACGCAGGGGACAGTGGTGCAGCTGAGCTCTGCCCTTGAGACTCTCTGACTCTGGAGTTCAATATCCTACTGACTTTGTGACATTGCTTCCCACCACCAAGGCAATCTCAAGGCAGGGAGGGTAGTCACGGTAGCCAGGTGTTAAAGGGGCAAAGCCCTGGTCCCAGGACTATGAAATCAGAACATCCGGGGGTAGGGCCAGGCCCCTGCAGGTTTAGCAAACACACAGCATTTCAGAATTCTCTCCCTCCACCAGCCAGCCACGAAGGAGGTGGACACAGAGGGCTGAGCTGAAACAGCAGGAAATGAAGCCAGGCCTAGGCCTTAGAGAGGACCTCAGAGGGAACCGCACACTCTCCTCTTAGAATAAACAGCTCATGAGCCAGAGGGCCTGAGGGGCTGTCCTCCCAGTGGGCCCCCAAGTGGCCCTTCTGTGCTCAGTTTCCGTCCTGAGCCACCATCCACTGCAGTTCACCAAATCCCCACTCCAGGCTGGCCCAGAGCTGGAGCGAAACAGGAAACAGGTGACTCCAAACCATCCCTGCCCTCAGGGAGCATGGTCTGGAGAGGCAGAGACAGGAAAGTGAGCAATTATGCACCAGCAAAGTCACAAAGCAGCCTGCTGACTCCACCTCCCTCCAAAGGACAGGAGGGGCTCTCTAGAACAGACTTGAGTGTTTAACAGTGACAAAAGCGAACATGTTTGCATGATTACTTGCTAAAGATTGTGGCAAGCGCTTCACGTGGCCCAGTGTATTCCTGCAATCATCCTATGAGGTAAGCACTGAAGTATCACCCCATTGTACAGCTGCAGAAACTGAGACTCAGGGTGGTCAAGGGCCTTGCCCAAGGTCACCTTGCTGGTAGAGCAGAGAGTTGAACCCTCACAGTCTGACCCTCCCAGAGCCCCTCAGCGTTACTGTCACACCATGCTGCCTGCAGAAACAAAGCTGTAAATGACAGGTAACGAAAATTATCCACAAAGGCCCGGTCTAGCTTAATTGGGTTTTACAGTCCAGCTTCTGAACCCAACCAACTAAAGACACTCTGGGGGAACCCAACCAACTGTGAAGACACTCTGGGGTGACACTAGGCACCAGCGACCAGCTTGCACACCGATCCCAGAGCCTAGCCAGCTAACAAAAGGGTGTGGGCTCTGAGTAGGGTGATTAAAGAGGGAGGAGGACTCTAATCAGGGACCTCACATGGCGGCAGGCAAGCTCTTTGTCACATCATACCCTCCCCAGGCACTGAGCTCCAGAAGGTGGAGACAGGGCTGCTGAAATGCCACCTCCTCAAGGCAGCCTTTCCAAAACATTGTCCGGCACAGACCCTCAGTAGCACCATACGGCGGCCCTAATTATCTCATCATGGGAATTTAGGATGGACATCTGACAGACGTGGCTCAAACCCTAGTTCTGTTTACCCTTTCTTTTCTGTTTATTGAGACAAAGTCTCACTCTGTCACCCGGGCTGGAGTGCAATGGCATGATCTAGGCTCACTGCAACCTCTGTCTCCCGGGTTCAAGCGATTCTCCTGCCTCAGCCTCCTGAGGATCTGGGATTACAGGCACCCGCCACCACACCTGGCTAATTTTTGTATTTTTAGTAGAGACAGGATTTCACCATGTTGGCAAGGCTGGTCTCGAACTCCTGACCTCAAGTGATCCACCCACCTCAGCCTCCCAAAGTGCTGGAATGACAGGCATGAGCCGATGTGCCTGGCCTGTCTACCCTTTCCTAACTGTCATTTAACTTTTCCAAGCCTCAGTTACTTCATTTGTCCAATGGGCTAATCCTTCCTCCCTCCCACAGCTATAGTTCTGAGCGCTCTGTAGGGCTTTAGGAGTACTTGATGGGCAGAGAGAGGAGTACATGAGACACAGTGAAGGCAAAGTGCTGCATGTAGGTACAGGGACTCTGTCTCCATAGATCCTTGGGTGAAAATGCAGACAGATGGGGCTAGGGGTGGAGGGTAGAGGGAGGTCTTTAACTCCAAGAACTTGGGGGTGGGCATCTTCCTGGCTGAGACCTGGCTGGAGGCAGCTCAGCCCAGGTGAGAAGGAGAGGGCAGGTCAGGGCTCTGTGCGGCCTCAGCCTTCTCTCAACTTCTTCTCCCTCGCCTGTCTCTTTCCTTCTATAGGGTCCCTATCTCTGTGTGTGGCTCCCTGGGCCATCCCCTCTTCCTTGTTGCTCCCTGTCTCTGTGATCACCTAAGTCTCTCTCTTTAACATCCTGAGAGCTTGGAACACCCAGCATGTCCGGGACAACCTCGCCCAGCCCACAGACCCCTGTCTCCAGCCTACCCAGCCCTCCGCATGATGGGAGCCCGACTCCTGCAAGGAGTGGTGTGAGGGACCCACTTCCATGCTTCACTGCAGAGATCAGGGCCCGCCGAGGCGGGAATAAAGAGGCTGTGCTTCCCACAGAGGGCCCCTGGTTTCTAGGCAGGGAGGCAGCCATTTAACCAGCCCAGACACTTGGCAGCTCTGGCAGGAACGCTAGTAACGAAAGGAAACCAGCACAGGCCTGCCAGGAGCCCTGGGCCTGTCCTCTGTGATTGCTGAGGGGCCTGGGCAGAGGAAGGTACAGAGCGGAGAGTGAGAGAGGCAGGGACAGAGAGACTAAAAAGAAAGAGACAGACAGACTCCAGGGTGAAGGGAGCCTCTGGTCCCCGGGAGCACCAACCCGCAGACCCTCAGGCCCTGTCAGATTTCACCAGGAAGTCCAGGGAAGCCTGCGGTGAGGCTGGTCGGGGAGTGCAGGCACTGCTGACCTAGGAGGATCCCACCCCCAGAGCCAGCCTGGCTCCCCAGCTACCGCTCGGGGCCACCCCAGAGGCGCTACCCTGCACGATCTGTCTCCCCGTGTCTTGGAGCCAAGAGTCCTGCCTTCCCTGTGGCTTTGCAAGGCATGGGCTCCCCTTCTGGCCTCACCCACCCTGCCCTCTCCCTACCTCCCGTTAACAATGTCCCTTCCCAGCACATTTTTCTCCACCTCGGCCTCTCCCAGATTCTAGGAGCTGCAGTGCTGTGCCCTGGGAAAAAAACCTATCCCCCACCAAATGTGATTCCTGAGCAGGCTGATGGCCAAGCCTTTATAACGAGAAAGGGCCTGCAGTGCCCTGAGCCAGCCACTCCGGGCCGCCCAAGGAAGCTAAGGCAGACAGAAGGGACCTGACTTCAGCTCACAGCAGCTTAGACAAAATGAACATCCGGGTCCTGAACAGCCCCATCCAATCCCCTCCACTAGAGCAACTCAGGGCCATGGGGAGGAAGAGAGAAGGGGGAAAAGCCCAGCCAACTCTAGGCTGTAATCAATCACTCCCCTTCCCAAACTCGAACTCCTGACCTCAAGTGATCCACCCGCCTCAGCCTCCCAAAGTGCTGGAATGAGCTCAGAGAGAGGCTGCCTCCTTCCCTGGGCAATGCAGCAAACCAGGCCCCGCATCAAGAGCATATGGGCCTGGTGAGCCTCCAGGTGTCCAGGGGAAAGGGGACTATTTGTTCCTCAGTAGGAAAATTGAAAAGGGTAGACCAAGCCTGGCCCGTCTACCCTTTCCTAACTGTCATTTAACTTTTCCGAGCCTCAGTTCCTTCATCTGTCCAATGGGCTAATCCTGCCTGCCTCCCACAGCTATAGTTCCGAGCACTCTGTAGGGCTTTAGGAGTAGTTGATGGGCAGAGAGAGGAGTACATGAGACACAGTGAAGGCAAAGTGCCAGCTATGTCAGCTCCTCATGCAGAGTGGAGGAAATCTGGGACCCCCCTCCAGTCCTGGACCTAGCCCTCTGCCAGCCGCCAGCCCCTCCTCTTCTCAGGGGCCAACCAACTTTCCATTGCTGGTGGATTTAGCCAAGAATCTGGTACCTGCCAAGAGCTGGGGCAGGCAGAGAAGGTAGTGAGTCCAGCTGTGGGCCTTGGGTGAGTTCCTCTCTCTGGGTAGTAACAGTTCATTCCTGTTCTAGAGGGAGGTGTGTGGTTTGAGGAGTAAAATGCTCTAGCACAGTAAAGGGAAGTGTGGTGATCATTATCGCCGTGAGAAGGTCCTGGGCCACACGGAGCTAGAAGGGGGGTGTATGGATGTACAGACAGAGCTGAGAAGGAAAGGTGCCAGGCACTATAGGAAGAGGTCTGTCCCCAGGGGGCCAGGCATGGGACATGCAGTGACACCACTGTGGTCTCAGAACCAGGCAGGGCCTTACACCTGGACTGGCTCCCTGGCTGTCTTCCTACAGGAAGACAGGCGCTCAGAGAGAGGCTGCCTGCTTCCCTGGGCGACCCAGCACGCCAGGACCTGCATCAAGAGCATATGGGCCTGGGGAGCCTCCGGGTGTCCAGAGGAAAGGGGACTATTTGTTCCTCAGCAGGAAAATTGAGATGTAAATAAGCAGCCACTGGCCTGACCCAGGCCTCCTGGGAGGCAGCCCTCAGGTCACCTGGGCCCCATCCCCTGGTCTCCTGTTTGCTGATCATGTGTGATCCTGAGAACAAAGGAGACAGAGTATCTCTTTCTACAGATCTGGAAATTGAGGCTCGAGGGCGGGGTTAGTCACGTGCCCAGGAAGGGTCACAACTTGGAACTGGCAGGGTCTGATTAAATCAGCCTGATTCTGTTCCTGTGCCCATTATCAGCCCAGGGCACCCTCTACCTAGAGCAGATATAGTTCAGGCCTTAGGCCAAGGCCCAGCCAGGTGCCCCACTCAATGGGGTTGGGGTGGGTGGAGACAGAACATAGCCTGAGCCCACTGCAGGGAAGATGAGGGACTGGCATTTCCTGAGCACCACCAACCCCCCAGACGTCCGTGCTAGGTGTTTTCCACTTTATCTTGTGCAAGTGTCAGAAGCTGTCAACGAGGAAAGTAACTTTCTTACTTTTCAGCAAAGGAAACCAGGGTTCAAAGAAGATGAGAGTGACTTGCTGAAAGTCACAAGCCTGAGAGTTACAGGTCTGAGGCTAACCTTTCCCTACCATGCACAGACTCTGCTGCACACCCTGCCAGACCCCGCAGGGGCTTGGACCCACACCAGCCACAGGCCCCACTCTCACGCCTCACTGGGGAGTTAACCAACCTGGTCAGCCAGTTCACCCACTGCACAGAACCTGAGAGAGTTGAGTTGGCTTGGCCAGAGGAGCCAGTCTTCCCCGAGGGAAGAAGGTAGCTGGAGCCAGGTGTGGAAGAATGAGGAAGACTCAGGAGGAAGTGACGGCATTCAGGTGAAACTGCAGGGCCCAGGCACCTGTGTGTGAGAGTCTGGAAAATTCGGCATGATACATTTTAGAGGACAAGCACTGTTCCCAGGAGAAGCAAGCAGTTAAGCTGGGAAGAAAACCTGGGCTGAACGTTTCCTTCCCTGCAGCACCGAGGGCTGCACATGCAAGGCCTGGGCAGGCGTCAGAAACACAGACAGCCTGGACCACCCTAGCTTGCCTCCCCATGGGTCCTCAGCTGACAGTAAAGATCCCAGGCCAGCTCCTCCTGGGATTCTGGGTCCCTTGCACCCAGGACCCACCAGCCCAACTAAGAGTCCTGGGATCCTTCATCCCAAGGCTGAGAATAGAGAGAAAGAGTTCTCCCCCCTTTTTTTTTTTTTTT
>PVKP010010568.1:0-41251 GCA_004027715.1 Plecturocebus donacophilus
TTGAGACGTAATCTCTCTCTGTTGCCCAGGCTACAGAGCAGTGGTGCGATATCTTGGCTCACTGCAACCTTGGCCTCCCAGATTCAAGAGATTCTCCTGCTCCAGCCTCCCAAGTAGCTGGGATTACAAGCACCCACTATCATGCCCAGCTAATTTTGTATTTTTAGTAGAGGTGGGGTTTCACCATGTTTGCCAGGCTGATCTCGAACTCCTGACCTCCAGTGATCCACCTGCCTTGGATTCCCAAAGTACTGGGATTACAGGTGTGAGCCACTGCACTCAGCCGAATTCATTCATTTTTATTTGCTGAATAGTAATCTATTGTATGAAGAAAAACAATTTACTTGTTCATCCTCCTATTCAAGGGCATTTAAATTTCTGACTCTTTGGAGTGTAATTTGCAAATCACACTAATGTTAGCACATCACAACACTGTATAGAGGTAAGAAAGTCATGCTTGTTTAAAAGCCTATACAAACTAAGGAGACAGTATTATCTCTGATTGCACTCCACATAATTAATAGGCATGCTCTAATAGATAAGTTTTTGCTTAAATTTTTCACTCTTTAAAATAAGGTGTTCCTGAACATACTTGTAAATATCTCCCTGTGCCCATGTCCCCAAGTTTCTTACCTAGGAGTGGAATTGTTGGGACACAAAGTAGGCATATCTTACTTAACTAGATGCTGCTGCCAATGTACCAGCTCACAATTCCGCCAGCACTGGGGAGAGTAACTGTCTCCTATCTCTCCACATCTTCACCAATAATTAGAATAGTCAGATTTTTTATTTTCTGGTAGCCTAGTGGAAAGGAAATGATATTCCTACCCCTTTTACTCATTTATGTATTTTTTCTTTCTTTCTTTCTTTCTTTTTCTTTCTTTTCTTTCTTTCTTTTTCTTTCTTTCTTCTTTCTTCTTTCTTTTTCTCTTTCTTTCTTTCTTCTTTCTTTTTCTCTTTCTTTCTTTCTTTTCTTTCTTTCTTTCTTTCTTTTTCTTTCTTTCTTTCTTCTTTCTTCTTCTTTCTTCTTTCTTTTTCTCTTTCTTTCTTTCTTTCTTCTTTCTTTCTCTCTCTTTTTTTGGCAGGATCTTGCTCTGTTGCCCAGGCCGGAGTGCAGTGGAGTGAACACGGCTCACTGCAGCCTCAACCTCCCAGGCTCTCAAAGTAGCAATCCTCTCAAAGTAGCTGGGACTACAGATGCACACCACCACATCCAGCTAATTTTTGTATTTTTTGTAGAGACAGGGTTTCACCATGTTGCCCAGGCTGGTCTAGAACTCCTGAGCTCAAGTGATCTGCTTGCCTCAGCCTCCCAAAATGTTGGGATTACAAGCATGAACCACCGTGCCTGGCCTATTTATTTCTTTATGTTTAATTTTTTCACATTTATACTTTGTCAAGGCATATGTGACAAATAAAAATTATCTATAAGGTATGCATCATGATACATATATATATATATATATATATATATATATACACATATATATATATATTTAAATGATTACAACTATCAAGCTAATTAATATATCCATCAGCTCACGTTGTTGCCCTTGTGTGTGTGGTGAGAACACTTAAGATCGATTGTCACAACTTTCAAGTATACAATATAGTATTAACTATGCCACCATGCTGTATATATTGTCTCTATCCTCCACTTTTTAAAAACAGCTTTATTGAGATATAATTCATATACCATATAATTTACCCACTGAAGGTGTATAATTCAATGACTTTTAGTGTATTCACAGAGTTGTGTGTCATAATCAATTGTAGAATATTTTCATTACCCCCAAAAGAAATTTCCTTCCTCTTAGCTGCCACCTGCAATTCCTCTCTTCTCTTCCACAGTCTTAGGTAATCCTAAAACCTACTGCCTTAGGTAATCCCTGATCCACTTCCTATCGCTATGGATTTGTCTATTCTAGACTTTTTATATAAATAGAATCATATTTTCATTTTCTTCATAAATTCCTATAACCTGACATGTAACACTTCACGTCTTTTTTTAAATATTGAAAAATATTTCAATATTTTATTGGTACCTATTTTAATTTAAATTTCCATTTCCCTAATTGCTTGCTAAGTCTAACAATGTTTTCAAATGTTTATTGGCTATTTGGAATTCCTCTTTTTTTTTTTTTTTTTCCTCGAGACAGGGTCTCACTCTGTTGCCAGGCTGGAGTGCAGTGGCACAATCTCGGCTCACTGCAACCTCTGCTTCCCGGGTTCAAGCAATTCTCCTGCCTCAGTCTCCTGAGTAGTTGGGATTACTGACGTGTGCCACCACGCCCAGATAATTTTTGTATTTTTAGTAGAGACAGAGTTTCACCATGTTAATCAGGATGGTCTCGATCTCTTGACCTCGTGATCCACCCACCTAGACCTCCCAAAGCACTGGGATTACAGACGTGAGCCACCTTACCCTGCCTTCTCTTCTATAAGGTGCCAATTTACATTATTTCATCCAATTTTTGATAGGATTGCTTATCTTCTTATTTGTAGGAATTAGCTAATTATATATTAATCCTTTTTGGTTATATATGTTGTAGTTCTTGTTGGACGGCCATCCTCCCTAGAATTCTCAGTGTTCCTGAAACTTCTAGACCTTTCTGAGCCACAGAGAGTGACATGCTAAAAAGATAAAGAACACCTCCTTTCCCCACCCCCAACAATTGGCTTGCATTCCAAAGAGTTGTAAAACTCCAGAGATCTTCTTCTCCCCTTCACAATGGATCTGTGTATTTGCATTGGAGATCAAAGGTCTCTCCCTCCACATCCAGAGTGGGAGGGAGACACAGAGGTGCCAGCAGCATCTGGCTGTGCTCTGAGATGCATCATTTCCAAGCTCTTGTCTATGATACAGATGCCTGTATGTGCAGGGTATATCTGCGTCACACTGTGCTGCCCTGTGGGAAACTGAGGCATGGGGAATTGGCAATCAGACTGCTAGTCGAGCAAATAGTTGGTCTGTTTTCTGATCCAGAAACCTTATGTTTCCAGACAGGATAAGTAAATGAATATAGATATAAAAACCAAACAGATGTCTTCTCCTCGTCTGTAGCTTGTCTTTTCCCATCATTTGTGTTGTCTTTTTAAAAATACTGTGGTACTATATTTTTACATACATATATTTTACATACATAAAGTTTACCATTGTAACTCCCCCCCCCCACCACCGAGACAGAGTTTTGCTCTTCTTGCCCAGGCTGGAGTGCAGTGGTGCAATCTCATCTCACTACCACCTCCGCCTCCCAGGTTTAAGTGATTCTCCTGTCTCTGCCTTCGGAGTAGCTGGGATTACAGGCATGTGCCACGAAGCCCAGCTAATTTTGTATTTTTAGTAGAGATGGGGATTCTCCCTGTTGGTCAGATTGGTCTTGAGCTCCCAACCTCAGGTCATCCGCCTGCCTCGGCCTCCCAAAGTGCTGGGATTACAGGCATGAGTCACTGTTCCCAGCTCATCTTACCTA
The DNA here is from genome assembly GCA_004027715.1 of Plecturocebus donacophilus. Classification (NCBI taxonomy): domain Eukaryota; kingdom Metazoa; phylum Chordata; class Mammalia; order Primates; family Pitheciidae; genus Plecturocebus; species Plecturocebus donacophilus. The sequence goes on from PVKP010010568.1 coordinate 3,474, forward strand.
TTTTTAACTGCACAGCTCAGTGGCATTAAGTGCTTTCACAATTTTGTGCAACCAGCACTACCATCCATCTCCTGAATTTTTTCTTCTTCACAAACAGAAACTGTCCCCATAAAACACTAAGTCCCCTTTCTCCCCTCCCCACAGTGCCCTGGCAACCATCATTCTACTTTCTGTCTCTATGAGTTTGACTACTTTAAGAACCTGATTTAAGTGGAATGATAATATTTGTCCTTTTGTGTCTGGCTTATTTCACTAAGCATAATGTCCTCAAGGTTCATCCATGTCATAGCATGTGTCAGAATGTCCTTGTTTTAAAAAACTGTGGTAAAATACACATCATATAAAATTTACATCAGGCCCAAGGCAGCTGCTCATGCCTGTAACCCTAGCACTTTGGGAGACCAAAGCAGGAGGATCACTTGAAGCTAGGAGTTAGAAATCAGCCTGGGCAACATAGTGAGACCCCACCCCTACAAAATAAGAAAAATTAGCTGAGCATGGTAGTGTGCCCCAGTGGTCCCAGCCACTCAGGAGGCTGAGATGGCAGGATCACTTGAGCCCTGATCACACAACAGCACTCCAGCTTGGGCAAGCGAACAAGACCCTGTCTGAAAAACGATTTTTTAAAGCAGAGTCTTGGAGAGAGATTTGTCCACTGATGTTCACAGCAGCATTCTTCACAGTAACCAGAAGATGAAAACAAGCCAAGTGTTACATATGGACGGTTACAATATTCAAACCTGATATTGAAATGTTTCAGGCTATAAAAGGAAGAGATTCTTATAGTCTACCACATGGACGAATCTTGAAATAGGTCAATCACAAAAGGACAAATATTGTACGACTCTACTTATATGAGGTTCCTAGAATAGTCAGATTCATAGAGACAGAAAGTAGAATGGGTGCTGTCAGGTTAGGGGGAGGACGAATGGGGAGCTATTGTTTAATGGGTACACAGTTTCACTTTTAGAAGATGAAAAAGTTCTGGGCCGGGTGCAGTGGCTCACGCCTATAATCCTTACACTTTGGGAGGCCGGGATGGGTGGATCACCTGAGGTCAGGAGTTCAAGACCAGCTTGGCCAACACGGCAAAACCCCATCTTTACTAAAAATGCAAAAATTAGCCGGGTGTGGTGGCAGGCACCTGTAAGCCCAGCTACTCGGGAGGCTGAGGCAGGAGAATCGCTTGAACCCAGGAGGCGGAGGTTGCAGTGAGCCGAGATTGCACCACTGCACTCCAGCCTGGCGACAGAGTAAGACTCTGTCTCAAAAAAATAATAAAATAAAATAAATAAAAATTCTGGCAGTGGAGGGTGGTGATGGTTGTACGACAGTGTGAATGTACTCAATGCCACTGTCTCCTGAGAACTGCAAAAATCCTGAGCCGGAAAAACTTCATCTAAACCCCTCTCCTGAGAGCCTTTGTTCAAACTCTCACATGGCTTCTAGCAGCCTGCAGCCTGACTCCTGGGAAAATCCAGCCTCCCTTGAGTTCCTGTCTGGAAAATCTCAAGGCTGACAACTGATCTGACTGTTCCAAGCACCTGATGATAGGCCCCTGGTCTCCCTTTCTTAGTGCATTTACTTTGGGAAAAAAAAAAAGAAAGAAAGTTTACAATTGTAAATAAATCTTCCCTCTCTCCTCTTTTTTTCTTTTTTTTTTTTTTTAAGACAGAATTTCACTCTTGTTGCACAGGCTGGAGTGCAATGGCATGATCTTGGCTCACTGCAACCTCTGCCTCCCAGATTTAAGCGATTCTCCTGCCTCCGCCTCCCAAGTAGCTGGGATTACAGACGACTGCCACCACACTCAGCTAATTTTGTGTTTTTAGTAGAGATGAGATTTCACCATGTTGGTCAGGCTTGTCTTGAACTCCTGACCTCAGATGATCCACCTGCCTTGGACTCCCAAAGTTCTGAGAATACAGGTGTGAACCCCCATGCCCGGCCTCCCCTCTCCTTTTGAATGTATATGTATGTCTGTGTAACCTAGGAAAATCTTTTTCAAGGACCTGAAAAGAAGATTAGAGCCTCAGTCCCCCAGCCTCTGCAGGATAGTAGAGGCCTAACTGCTGGTTAGCATATACAGCTGTCCGAATTGCTTCTGCACTGATCAACCCTCCTACTAGCCTTTTGTAATTTTTCACTTCCCTGACTCTGTTCAAGCCACTGTTTTCTTCTCCTCCCACTCCCTCATTCTCCCTTTAAAATGCGGAGTCACTTCACATCTGGATGGAGCTCAACTCTTTCCCCTACCGCAGTAGTTACTGAACAAAATTTGTTTTTGTGCTTTAACTAACATTCGCTTTGCTTATCTTTGGTAACAGTATCCTTTAAAATAGCTAAGATAGTCAAGTTTATGTGTATTTTGCTACAATTAAATTTAAATTAAATTTTAAAATTGTATTGGGGCTGGGTGTGGTGGCTCACGCTTGTAATCCTGGCACTTTGGGAGGCTAAGATGGGTGGATCACGAGATCAAGAGTTTGAGACCAGCCTGGCCAAGATGATGAAATCCCGTCTCTACTAAAAATACAAAAATTAGCCGGGCGTGGTGGCAGACTTCTGTAATCCCAGCTCCTCGGGAAGCTGAGGCAGGAGAATTGCTTGAACCCAGGAGGCAGAGATTGCTGTGAGCCGAGATCGCGCCACTGCACTCTAGCCTGGGCAACAGAGCAAGACTCAGTCTCAAAAAACAAAAAAATTTATATTGGGAGAAAAAGGTGTCAGCTGGGCATTCCAGCTCACGCCTATAATCCCAACACTTTGGAGGCTGAGGCCGGAGAATTGCTTGAAGTCAGAAGTTTGAGGCCAGCCTGGTTTTGATCCACATGGATTCCAAGATACCCTAATACTCAAACAAGAATTGGGTGGCATTACTGCCACATGATGGATATCTTCTATACACATTTTTAAACACATGTAAAATACATGCTGGTCTAGCTATGAAAAGAGTCAAAGCTGACCGGCCGGTGGCTCAGGCCTGTAATCTCAGCACTTTGGGAGGCTGAGGTAGGTGGATCACTTGAGGTCAGGAGTTCGAGACCAGCATGACCGACATGGTGAAACCTAGTCTCTACTAAAAATACAAAAATTAGCCGGGCATGGTGGCGCATGCCTATAATCCCAGCTACTCCGGAGGCTGAGGCAGGATTGTGTCACTGCACTCCAGCCTGGGTGACAAAGCAAGTCTCGATCTCCAAAGAAAGAAAAGGGAGGAAGGGAGGGAGTCAAAGTTTCCCTTTAGGCAAATCTTTTTTTCTTTTTTTTTGAGATGGAGTCTTGCTTTTGTTGCCCAGGCTGGAGTGCAGTGGTGTGATCTTGGCTCATGCAACCTCCGCCTCCTGGGTTCAAGCGATTCTCCTGCCTCAGCCTCCCGAGTAGCTGGAATTACAGAAGCCCACAATGGCGCCTGGCTAATTTTGTATTTTTAATAGAGGGAGGGTTTCCTCCCCATTGGTCAGGCTAGTCTCAAATGCCCGACCTCAGATGATACGCCTGCCTTGGCCTCCCAAAGTGCTGGGATTACAGGCCTGGGATTACAGGCATGAGCCACTGGGCCTGGCCTACAGATCTTTTCTTTCCTGTTCCATAAACCTCTCACCCATCCTCCTCGGGTCTTCCCATCTTTTCCTTTCTCTGGCTGCTGCTGTCCTCAGACACCCCTTCCCTCTTTGCATTCCCAGTCCTTCTCGTCTCTCCCTCCTACAGAACACCTTTCTTTCTTCCTTTACCATGCATTTTTTTCATTCCCCCTCTGTTTGCCAAGGTGCACAATCATCATTGCCAAATTAACTCATCCTGGAAAAAATTAAAAAGTTGGCCTACCCAAGCTTAATTTGAATAGCCATTTTTGCCATGAGCTCTTTGCCTGCCTGCCAAGAGGTTTATTGAAACCCACCCTGCCCCCAGTCTTGGGGAAGTGTGAAGCTGTGGATTTTTCAAGCCCTGGCATACTGAGCTCAAGAAGCTCAATCTCTCGCTCGCTCTCTCTCTCTCTCTTTTTTAAGACTAGTTGAAGCTGGTCAAGTGAAGCACTGGGATTAGAGAACTGAGACGCTCTTAACAGAGATTAGAATCAGCAGCAACTGGACAATATTTAGCTCCAGGTTAGATCTGGTGAAGCAGCCCGGCACGGTGGCTCATGCCTGTAATCCCAGCACACTGGGAGGCCAAGGCAGGCAGACCACGAGGTCAGGAGTTCGAGACCAGCCTGACCAACATGGTGAAACCCCGTGTCTACTAAAAATACAAAAATTAGCCAAGTGTGGTGGCACATGCCTGTAATCTCAGCTACTAAGGAGGCTGAGGCAGGAGAATCACTTGAACCTGGGAGGCAGAGGTTACAATGAGTCAAGATTGTGCACTCCAGCCTGGGTGACAGAGGAAGACTCTACCTCAAAAAAAAAAAAAAAAAAAAAAAAAAAAAGATTCAGAGGAGCAGAAGATCTAGGAAAAGTCATACACATGTGCAGACACACAACACACACATATACATGTACATGCATGCACCCTCCTGAGGAATCTCTACTGGGAGTTTCTCCTGAGAGTCAGAGTAAACTAAGCCAAATCATTAACACAAAAGATAAGGGCTCTCAGTCTTTCACTGCCATTTGATTTCTAGAGAGAATTCCACTTACAGGGGGAGAGAAGACCGAATTTACAAGAATGGCATCCTTAGGAGTGAAAGGTCAGTTTTAGATCAGTTCCTGTTTAGAATATGAGGCCATTCTACTATGGCCTGAATGAAACTCCTGTGGGTTTTATGTGGTGGCTGCTTGTGGTGGCTCATACCTGTAATCCCAACACTTTGAGAGGCCAAGGCAGGAGGATTGCTTGAGACCAGAAGTTGGAGGCCAGCCTGGCCAACATAGTGAGACACTGTCTCTATAAATAATTTAAAAGTTAGCTGGGCATGGTGGTGCGCACCTGTGATCTCATCTACTTAGGAGGCTAAGGTGGAAGGATCATACAGTTGAGGCTGCAGTGAGCCGTGATCGTGCTGTGAGCTGTGATTGTGCCACTGCACTTCAGCCTGGGCAGCAGAGCAAGATACTGTCTCGAAAGAAAAAAACTAACAAAAAAAATAAATTATACATGTCATTGCCCGATCAGTGGCTACAATATTCTTTTTTATTTTTTGTTTGATTTATTTTTTATTTATTTTTTTGAGACAGAGTCTCACTCTTGTCACCCAGGCTGGAATACAGTGTTATGATCTTGGCTCACTGCAACCTCCGCCTCCTGGGTTCAAGCGATTCTCCTGTCTCAGCCTCCCAAGTAGCTGGGATTGCAGGCACCTGGCACCACGCCCAGCTAATTTTTGTATTTCTAGTAGATACGGGGTTTCCACATGTTGGCCAGGCTGGTCTCAAACTCCTGACCTCAAGTGATCTGCCCACCTTGGCCTCTCAAAGTGCTGGGATTACAAGCATGAGCCACCAGGCCTGGCTGACATATTTTTTAAACTGCATCTTTTGCTTTGAGAGTGGCAGTGCCATCTCCCCGGCACTATTGGTACAGTCCTAATTGGCCTCCCCTCCTCTCATCTAATCCAGTCCAGTCCACCCTGCACTGCAGTGCAGGCTGTCCTTTCCCCCACATTGCCTTGTCAGAACCCTGCTCCAGAACATGCTGTGACTCTCTGATACCGACAGGACAAAGTCCCAGTTCTCAGCCTAGTGTGTGGACAGACAGGACATGCCACAGTTGAGTCCCTGGCTATTGCTTCACTGTCCTCCCACACACACCTGACTCCAGCCCAACAGGTTGACTCACTTTCATCTGAACACCCTGAGGCATGCAAGCACCACACTCTCTACTGTCTGTCTAGAAGACTCTTCATTTCCTCATTCAACTTTGTTCACAAAGTCCTCACTATGTACCAGGAGGTACACTTCACAATGGCACAGCTTATGAGGGTGGCAAGCCTGGAATCAGGCAGCTGTGACCCCGGTGAGAAGTGGTATGGGGCTGGGGGCTGGAGAACAGAGTTGGGGGTTGGACAGAGAAAAGTGACTTCAGCCACACTTGCCAACCGCTTTCTAACAACTCTGTTAGGAATAGATATTGGCGGTCTGAAAAGGAGACAGAGAGCCAGGGAGTGACCAAGGCCTGAGGCAGGAAAATAGGGTCTGAGTCAAGGGAACATAAGGCCCATTCACACGACCTCTATGAGTGTGACAGAAAATATCCTCTCCATAGTAAATGACTTTGTAACGTTCCTTCATCCTCTTCATTTACATAGGGCATACCCCAAGTCCTCTAGAAGGTATTCAAACCACTAAAAGTTCTGTAACAGGGCCTTTGAGCCCCTATGCTCAGGCCTGCTCCCACACTGTGGAGTATACTTTCATTTTCTCTCTTTTTTCTTTTTTGAGACAGAGTCTCGCTCTGTCGCCCAGGCTGGAGTTCAGTGGCGTGATCTCAGCTCACTGCAACCTCTGCCTCCTGGGTTCAAGCGATTCTCCTGCCTCGGCCTCCTGAGTAGCTGGGATTATAGGCACCCGCCACCAAGTCCAGCTAAGTTTTGCATTTTTAGTAGAGACGGGGTTTCACCTTGTTGGTCAGGCTGGTCTCGAACTCCTGACCTCGTGATCCGCCCACCTCGGCCTCCCAAAGTGCTGGGATTATAGGCGTGAGCCACCGTGCCAGGCGCTCATTTTCAATAAATCCCCTTCATTCCTTCCTTGCTTTGTTGGTGCATTTTGTCCAATTCTTTGTTCAAGACACCAAGAACCTGGACACCCTCCACCAGTGACAGGTTTATATGCCACAGTGCACCTCACAAGGCCACCTCCACGCAGAACCTTCCCAGATCACGGCCACACTAAGTGACCACTTCTGGGGAACAGGGGCTCTTCCGTTCTGTTTTTCCTTCGGCCAGGAGAGGCATGTGTCCTTATTTGCAGTGTTTCTAAACCTTTGCATGCATGTTCTGTCTTGCTCCCCAGCTGGACATGTTCCTGTGGGCAGGGCATAGTTTCATCCACACTAATTTGTACAGAGTAGGCAGTCAATAAAAATATCTGCTGAATGAATAGTGAATGAATGTACTCACAGCACCTGGCTATCTACCCAAAGCCATCCAGCCATAAATAACTACAACACAGGGTAATTATCTTTCTCACTTCCCAGGACTGCTGGTTAGATCAACTCATTTATGTCCATAATAAGAATTGAACTCTTGGGATGAAAAACACTAAATTTTGCTGGCTGAAAAAAAAAAGGCTTACAGCAGGGGTCCCCAACCCCCAGCTGTGGACCAGTATCGATGTGGCCAGTTAGGAACTGGGGCCGCACAGCAGGAGGTGAGCGGAGGATGGGCGAGCATTACTGCCTGAGCTCCACCTGTCGGATCAATGCCGGCATTAGAGTCTCAGAGGAGGGCAAGCCCTATTGTGAACTGTGCATGGGAGGGATCTAGGCTGCGTGCTCTTTTTGAGAACCTAACTAGTGCCTGATGATCTGAGGTGGTACAGCGTCATCCTGAAACCATCCCCACACTCCCATCCGTGGAAAAATTGCCTTCCACCAAACTGTTCCCTGGTGCCGAAAAGGCTGGGGACGGCTGGCTTACAGGCTACATTTTACCCAGTAATAGGGGCCTCCATGAATCTCTTCAATGTGTGTATAATGCCTCCTTTAAACTCAAAATATAAGCAGTGGAGAGCCCAGAACGAGGGAGAAAAACTCATGTTTCCTCTTGAAATATCTTTGTCTTCTTGCCGTGTCTAAAATGATCTCTGAGCACTGCATATGCTTCAAAAAATCAGAAAAATCAGAGGAAATGTACAAAGTAATGTACAGCTCTGAGTTGGCCTCTCTCTCTGCAAGGTGGGGTGGGTGGCTCCTCTAACTTGTTCTCCAGGACACCAGAGGATGGAGGAGTGCCTCACTCAGCAATTAGGGCTCCCAGAGCCACACCCAGGCCCCCAGCACCCTTCTGCTTTTGTGTCTGGGAGAAAATGCTGCTGAGCACTGACGAAATCTGCAAAGAGGTTAAAAATAATTGAGGGAGATCCTAGGTTTTGCTCCCCTTGCCCTCCCCTCGGGGCTGCAGCTGCCTGCTCCCAGGAGGTGCAGTGCAGGGTGGGAGGTGGCTTTCGGGAAGGGCAATGGGCCTGGGTGACCACACCCTTCTTCTTTAAGGCTGTCCTCCTCCCCAGTTTGGGGACACTGCGTGTTTTCCTTTTCCTCCCAACTCTCCTCCTTGCCAGTTTTCTGACCCTACCTACCACCTTCTCCCACCCACCCTATGCTCACTGTCTTACCTACCTTGAAGGTTGACAACGTGGTTCTCTTCCATTCTGACTCCTCACCTTCTGTCTGGGTGACTCACTTATTCCTATGATGTTCAGTAACACCCCTGTAAGGGGTGACCCCCAAATCTTCACATCTGTTCCCACATCTGCCCACTGATAGCACAGACTCATTGATCCCCAAAGGATCTCATTCTGTTTCTCCAGTTCTGATCCTCCACTGACTTCCCATCTTGATGGGTTGTGCCACTGCCAGTTGCCGTCGCAGTCCAAACCTGGGTGCCATTGACGACTCTGCTCCCCTCACTACAGCTACACGACCACCACATGCTGTCTGGTCTCATCCTTTCCATCCCAGCTCCCACGGTCTTCCCTCCTGTCCCCACTTCCTCACCAGCCTCCCCTCCCATGGGGCTTCCCTGCCTCCAATCTCTCTCTCGGTCCAGTTTCCACATTTTGGCCAAAGGGATATTTCTAAAATGCCAATCTGATGATGTTCTCCCCTACTCACATTCCTTCAGTGGAATCGTACTGCCCAGAGAAGTGACTTCTAAGCCTGATTGATACATCTGGGAGCTTTAAAAAACAGAGATTCCTGCTTGAGCCCAGGAGGTAGAAGTTGCAGTGAGCCGAGATCGCACCATTGCACTCCAACCTGGGCAAGAAGAGTGAAACTCTGTCCCAAAAGAAAAGAAAAGAAAAAGTGAGAGATTCTGAGGGCCTAAGAAGGGCTGAGTGGGGATCTCCAGGAACTCTTATCGTAAGGTCTTTTAAGGCTGACTGATGGCGCCATGGACACCGTGTTAACCTCTGTGACCTGCATGGACACTCCAGATGAGTTCCTGGAAAATCCGAAGTGACTGGAAGACCATGAAAAGAGGAAGAAATGATAAACCCCTGCGGCACCTAATTTACTTTGAGACATTCTTCTACTGTTCCTTATTCCCGCCCCAATTGATAAGGCCATTGGACTCTGTAACCGACCTTGGTCAATTTCATGACTCCAGACCCTACGACCCCCTCCCAGCTCGCAAACTTACAACCCCCTCCCAGCTTGCAAAAAACCGCCCTGAACTGTAACTTCTGTAACTTTCCACTGCCCACCACCAACCTATAAAACCAACTCCTATCCCACTGCCCTCCACTGACTCTCTTTTCGGACTCAGCCCATCCGCACCCAGGTGAATAAACAGCCACGTTGCTCACACAAAGCCTGTTTGAGGAATCTCTTCATTCAGAGTGTGCATTTTAACATTTGGTGCCAAAACCTTGAACAGGGGTACTCCTTTGGGAGACTGATTCCCTGTCCCTGCTCCTGCTCTGGGAAGAGGCCCACTTGAGACCTCAACACATCAGACTAGCCCAGAAGCTCGCACTTAGTGTTCCAAACAGCTCTCTCATCACCTCCAGATCGGGTAAGCAGTCTCTCTCTCCCCATCTTTCTCTCTCTTTTCCTTTAGAGAAAGGGAGACACTTAGGAGGTTATTTCTGCTGTGGAGTGCATTTTAGAAATCACTTGCCTGAAGAATCAGCTTCAGATCCCTTCAAAGGCCCCTTCCCCAGCACACATCCTACTCTGAACACTGAATGATTTCATCTCCCCAGTCTCTGCAGGAGCTGTTCTGCTAACTTCCTCTCCAACTGAAGGCTTCCCTGATGCCCTCAGGCCAGATCAGTTCCATCTTCCTTTGGGCTTCTTTTGTAGCTCATAGCCAAGAAAACTTCTGCTGTTCCTCTCATCACGTTGTCCCTGTATCGCAGTTTTTAAAAAGATATCTCTTGGCCAGGCTCATGCCTGTAATCCCAGCACTTTGGGAGGCCAAGGTGGCTGGATCACTTGAGGTCAGAAGTTCAAGACCTGCCTGGCCAACATGGAGAAAGCCTGTCTCTACTAAAAATGCAAAAATTAGCCAGCTGTGGTGGCAGGTACCTGTGATCCCAGCTACTCACGAGGCTGAGGCAGGAGAATCGCTTGAACCTGGGAGGCTGAGGTTGCAGTGAGCTGAAATTGTGCTATTGCACTCTAGCCTGTGCAACAAAGCGAGAATCCCTCTCAAAAAAAAAAAAAAAAAAGAAATTAAGAAAAATATCTCTCTAGCTAGACTATGGACACTCCCCAAGGAAAGTCCTTTTTTTTTTTAGACAGAGTTTCGCTCTTCTTGCCAGGCTGGAGTGCAGTGGCACAATCTCAGCTCACTACAGTCTCAGCCTCCCAGGTTCAAGCGATTCTCCTGCCTCAGCCTCCCAAGTAGCTGGGATTATAGGCATGCGCCACCACACTTGACTACTTTTTCTTATTTAGTAGAGATAGGGTTTCACCACGTTGGTCAGGGTGCTCTTGAACTCCTGACCTCATGTGATCCACCCACCACAGTGGCTGACACCTGTAATCCCAGCACTTTGGGAGGCCAGGCAGGAATTAGAGACCAGCCTGACCAACATGGTGAAATCCCATCTCTACTAAAAATACAAAAAATTAGCCAGGTATTGTGGTGGGTGCTTGTAATCCCAGCTACTTGGGAGGTTGAGGCAGGAGAATCGCTTGAATCAGGGAGGTGGAGGTTGCAGTGAGCTGAGATCATGCCACTGCACTCCAGCCTGGGCAACAAGAGTGAACTTCTGAGCTTCGTCTGCCTCCCACATCAGAGCTGATAATGTTCTAGTTTCTTAAGACTTCAGGCCCCCTCTGCTAATTTATAAGGCAACTGGTGTGTCCAAAATGTTAGCATTCAATATGTGAGCCCAAGGGCTGAGTACTCTTGTTATTTTCAGAAAATGTAATTATTTGATGACAAGATCTATTTCCCCTACATGCACAAGTGGGAAATTCTTAAACAGTAAAAGAATACCCACCAGAGATAGGAGGGAGCTGACCAGAGAACTCTAATCCTTTTAGTACTAAAAAGGAGGAGGAAATGATGGGCAAGGTGTGGGAAAGGCTGTCAGGCATACTCTTTAATTAGGAAAGGAAAGAATCTGCCCTTTGGAAGATAAGGCAGAAGGCAGAGGAGACAGAGGAAGGGAGCTGTCTGTCCAGATACCCTGGAGTCTTAGAAATGCATTCCTTCCTGGCTGTCAGAGGCAGAAATGGACATGAGGGTCAGGGGCTGACCTCTGAGCTAGGCTGCAGGGCCTGCTGGCTTCTGCTGTGTCCTGGCTTGGCTTAATCATGGACTCAGCCAGACTAGGCAGCTCCAAGAAGTGACAAGATGGCTGAAGGGCAGGATCCCTGCTTGCCATAACCAGACTATCTGGAGGTTTCTCGGCGGCGCTGAGCCAAGCATGTTACTAAAGACTCATGTCTGAGTCCATTTTGTGCTACTGTAACAAAAACTCGAGACTGGTTAATTTATAAGGAGCAGAAATTTATTTCCTCCCAGTTCTGGAGGCTGAGAAGTCCAAGATCAAGCAAGGTGCTGGTGTCTCGTTAGGGCCTTCTTGCTGCATCATAACATGGCAGAAAGCATCAAACAGAGGACAGTGAGAGAGAGAGAGAGACAGAGAAACTAACACCTCTCTCCCAGCACCTTCCAACACTTCCACATTGGGGATCAACACATAAACTTTGGGGGACACATTCAAACCACAGCACTACTTCTTTCTGAAGTGACCAAGTCACTCTGTTCTTTGCTATAAGTAAGAGTTAAAGGCAAGGCACGTTTGACAAAAAACACAGAAACAATTTTATCGGGAAACTGAATACTAACAGAAATAACACCATGATTACTCTAACGGTTTTACTAATTAATTCCAAGTTTCTCCACGTGTCAATAAAGGCTTTTTTTTTTTTTCTTGAGGCAGAGTCTTGCTCCCTCGCCCAGGCTGGAGTGCAGTGGTGTGATCTCGGCTCACTGTAACCTCTGCCTCCCAGGTTCAAGCGATTCTCCTGCCTCAGCCTCCTGAGTGGCTGGGACTACAGGCACCTGCCACCACGCTCGGCTAATTTTTTTGTATTTTTAATAGAGACAGGGTTTCACCATATTGGCCAGGCTGGTCTCAAACTCCTGACCTTGTGCTCCACCCACCTTGGCCTCCCAAAGTGCTGGGATTACAGGCGTGAGCCACCACCCCCGGCCAGTAAAGGCCTTTTATGCCATAGTTCCATCGTCATGTGACCTAGCTAGGCAGACACTGTTAGTTGCCTAACCAACCCCATTTTCTCTCTCCCCCTGAGGGAACCCCAAGTTTTTCCAAGAATGCATCCTTCTCTGGGTGCTATGTACTTCCAAGGAGGTGGCCCATTCCTAGTCCCAAGGAATTATTAATCCCAGACATGCCTGGGCCAGTGACTGAATGCAATGCAATTCCTACGGATATCTGCAGGGAGGCTTCTCATATACGAATTCTTGGCTGATAAGAAAAAGGAAGAGAGGGAGTCATTTTTTCCGCCTCTGGGTATTGTCACAAGAATGTGATGCACTGAGGAGGCAGGAGACAGCAATAAAAGAAACCAGGTCCTTGATAAAGACCAATAATTCTTAGATTTTCTTTTTTTTTCTTTTCTTTTCTTTCTTTTTTTTTTTTTTGAGACAGAGTCTTGCTCTGTCTCCAGGCTGGAGTGCAGCAGCACAATCTTGGCTCACTGCAACCTCTGCTTCCCAGGTTCAAGAGGTTCTCCTGCCTTAGCCTCCCACGCAGCTGGGACTACAGGTGTGTGCCACCATGCCCAGCTAATTTTTTGTATTTTTCAGTAGAGACGGGGGTTTCACCATGTTGGCCAGGCTGGTCTCGATCTCCTGACCTTGTGATCTTCCCACATCAGCCTCCCAAAGTGCTGGGAATGCAGGCATGTGCAACTGCACCTGGCAGATTTTCTTTTTAAGTAATTTTCTAGATTTCCTGTAATGCACTGCTGCATTAACCTACCTCTATTCTAACTACCAGAATAGTGCTACCTCTAAACTTCCAGCCTGTAAGGTAAGTTTGCTTTGTTCAGGGCTCATATTCAGCAGATATACACTGGCCCAGCCAAATTGGTTGTTAACATATTGAAATATTTCTGTGCTGCTCTGTTAATATCTGCACTCCTGAGCCCCCTGCATGCCTCTCAAAAAAAACTTATAACAAGTTATTCTAAAAAGATGACAACTTAGATCACAAAGAATAGAAATAAAGAAGAAGAAAAAAAAAACAAAAGTAAAATGTCTACTCTGTGACTCCAGCCTCCCTTAAATTTTGACTTTTAGTTGTCTCAATTTACATTTTTTCTGAGATGGGGTCTTGCTCTGTTGCCCAGGCTGGAGAGCAGTAGCATAATCTTGGCTTACTACAGCCTCAAACTCCGGGCTCAAGCCATCCTCCTGCCTTAGCCTCCCAAGTAGCTGAGACTGCAGGCACACACCACCATGCCAGCTTAATCTTTGTGGTCTTTTTTTTTTTTTTTTTTTTTTTTGTAGAGGTGGGTGGGGGGTCTCACTATGTTGCCCAGGCAGATCTTAAACTCCTGGTCTCAAGTGATCCTCCCACTTGGCCTCCCAAAGTACTGAGATTATCAGTGTGAGCCCCCATCACCAGCCAATTTAACCTGGGTTTTTGTTTTTTGCTTGAGACAAGGTCTTCCACTGTTGCTTGGGCTGGAGTGCAGTGGCACAATCAAGGCTAACTGCACCCTTAAACTCCTGGGTTCAAGTGATCCTCTCACTTCAGCCTTCCGAGTAGCTGAGACTACAGGCATGTGCCACCATGCCTGGCTAATTTTTAAATTTTTTGTAGAGACAGAGTCTCACTATGTTTCCCAGGCTGGTCTCAAACTCCTGGGCTCAAGTGATCCTCCTGCCTCAGCCTCCAAAAGTGCTGGGATTACAGATGTGGGTCATTGCACGCAGCACATATTTTTATATTATGTATCTCTTAAAAGGTTGAGGTAGCTATTATTATTTTTGATAGGTATGCCTTTTGGGCTTTATACTAGTTATGGTTGGATTGCACACTGTTGGGGTTCAGGGGTTCAGGGGAGCCCTGAGAGGGCGTTTCTCCAGGTTCTTGGTCTATCACTATCTCAAGAATAAGAAAGTGCGGTGTGTTCTCTTTACGGTGCAGTGTGCTCGTAAAAGTAAATGCCAGACTCAAAAGTGTTTGTAGAAAGTGATTTATTTAGGTAGAGAGAGAAAAAGGAGAAGGAGAGAGAAACAGCTAACTCTCGCACTGAGAGAAAGAAAAGCCGCTCTCACACTGAGTGAGAAGGTTCCCAGAGGGGGAAAACCAGAGAAGGAAAGCTCCTCTCACCCTGAGTGAGAGAATCCAGAAAGATGGAACCCAGGAGAGGAAAGCAGCGTCCACACTGAGTGGAAGGGAATAGAGAGAGAAATGGAGTTTAGGAGAGGAAGACAGCTTCCGCACTGGGTGGACGGGGACCCCAGAGGGGAAATCCAGGAGGGGAAAGAGAGCTCCCACTAGGTGAGAGGGGATTCTGGAGAGCTGGAAATCCGGTGTGGGTGAAGGAGCAGGGGAATTTATCCTGGGAGAAATTCACACCTCCCAAGTTTCCTGGCCAATGAAAGGAGTTCCTTTAAACTTCAGCTGGGGTGATTGACTCCTAGTTTCTTCCCGCCACGAAATTTAAACATAAACCGGTAAATTTCCCGGATGAAGATGAATGGAGGGGGAGAAAATATGGTGCTGGGAAGTTCTTGCCCTAGAAACTATGCCCCCTTGTGGACCCAGTAAGAGAACACATTCCCAATATTAGAATTTTTTACAATATTATTCTATTATTAGAATATTACAATATTAGATTACAATATTAGAATTACAATATTAGAATATTCTAGATTTTTCTTTTGCTTTTTTGAGATGGAGTTTCACTCCTGTTGCCCAGGCTGAAATGCAATGGCATGATCTCGGCTCGCCGCAACCTTTGCCTCCCAGGTTCAAGCGATTCTCCTGCCTCGGCCTCCCAAGTAGCTGGGACTACAGGCGCATGCCACCACACCCAGCTAATATTTTGTATTTTTCATTTTATTTTATTTTTATTGGAGGATAGACCTTGGGAAGAGAATCTAAGACATGTAAGTCTATGTTTAACGTAAACATTTACTCCTAGCTTTCAAACCTCTGTTGCAAGCTCCAACCAGGCTCTGTGTAGTGAAAATCTCTATGAATGCGGCATGAGGCCGGGCACGGTGGCTCATGCCTGTAATCCCAGCACTTTGGGAGGCTGAGGGGGGGAAATCACTTGAGCTCTGGAGTTTGAGACCAGCCTGGGCAACGTGGCAAAACCCCATCTCTATATATATAAAAAAAAAAAAAATTAGCCAAGTGTGGTGGTGTGTGCCTGTAGTCCTGCTACTTAGGGGGCTGAAGTGAGAAGATCCTTTGTGCTCGGGAAGTTGAGGCTGTAGTAAGCCATGTTTGCACCACAGCACTCCAGCTTGAGTGACCAAGTAAGACTTTGTCTCAAAAAAAAAAAAAAAAAAATGCAGCATAAAAGCTACATAAAAAGAGCCCAAGGAAGGAAAGAATTCATTAGCCCATTTATGCCTGGTGTTCCATTATTGGAATGCTAAGCTTGTGGGAGTTATTTACATTCTACTGCTCAAAGTTGTAGCCAAGGTCTGATTTTTCACAAAAAAACAATTTTGCAACCTCTGGCATAAATGGGTTAATTGGATGACATTTCATTCTGCTGTTAATGTTTTCTACTTAAAAAAAAAATTTGCAGTTGGGCGCAGTGGCTCACGCCTGTAATCCTAGCACTTTGGGAGGCCAAGGCAGGCGGATTGCCTGAGCTCAGGAGTTCAAGATCAGCCTGTGCAATGTGGTGAAACCCCATCTCTACTAAAAATACAAAAAATTAGCCGGGTGTGGTGACATGCGCCTGTAATCTCAGCCAGTCGGGAGGCTTAGGCACAAGAATCACTTGAACTCAGGAGGCAGAGGTTGCAGTGAGCTGAGATGGTGCCATTGCACTCAAGCCTGAGAGACAGAATGAGACTGTCTCAAAAAAAAAAAAAAAATCAAAGCAGACTCATGGGAAGCTGAGAGGCTTTGCAGCTCTGCAGCTTGTGGGGGCAGGAAACAGCCCCAGAGCAGCACTGGCCACTCCCGGGGAAGGACGGACTGTTGACTTCAGAGCTAGGGCAGGATGCTAACAGTGAAGGCCACCACTTTGCAATTTCCCCTCCTCTTCTTGGAATTGTGTGTGACAGAGAAAGGCCCTAATAGGCCATCAGAAAGTGGATCCCATCTCCACATCTAGGGCACAGATCAGAAGACAGTCCTGCCCCTAAACTGAGGAACAACCAAAGGAGCGGTGGCCAGGAGGTGCCTCGAGGCTCCTCCAGGGGCCTGGACCTCTGGGCCTTCCTTGTCCTGCTTCCAGGCGTGAGCTGAGGCAGCCGTTCAAGGGGCCGGGCCATCCAACCCAAGAGCTGCGTTATTCTCACCCGCCCTCCCAGGGGCAACCCAAGCTGTGAGGTCTGACCTCCTGGTCCATCCAGCTTCCACTCTGTGAACATGTTTAACACTGGCCGTGCACATTCCTCAAAACCACAGGGTTCCGAGGGCGTCAGCGCCCACCCCTGTTCCCACACGCTGGGCGGCCTTCTTTCACACCTGCATTCGTAGACGCTTCGTTCTCCCTCTAGAACAGGCGGTGCATGCGCTGCCTCCGCGCCCCTGCAGCCCACCCGCACCCAGCCTCCACCAGCAGGACCCAAAGCCCCCATGGTGTGCCGAACGCGATCCTCCGCTCCAAAACGCGGTTCCGGGAGACCAGCGCTGTGCTTGCTGGGGTGCCGACAGCGGCTGGCACGCAGCGCCCTGGAGCAGGGAGAGCCGGCAGAGGCTGGGGGGCTCCCTTTGGCTTGAAGACAGAAGCGGCTGAAATTTCAAACCCAAAATAGGATCATGCAGCGATCTTCTCTGGGCCTGCCTTCTCGCAGGGGCTTGTTCTTTCTTTGTTGCAAAAATGTCCTCCCATTGTTCACCCACTTGAAGTTTTGTTTTTGTTTTTTCCCACAACTGCCTTGTCTGCGGTAAGCCCCTCTAGTCAGAGGGCTGGATTTTTGTCTCTGTGACACCCCTGGAAACTTTGCCTCTCGCTCTGGAAAGCCGTCCCCAGAGAATGTACTCTGTTCCCCACCCGCGGCCTCCAGAGGCAGGAGATGTAAGCCCACTCGGCCAGCCCAGGACGCAGAACCGCTCCCAAGGTCACGGGCATTTCAGAGAGACGCGGGGAGGGCCGTCCCGCGAATGCTTCGGGACTGCGGCCGATTCTGTGGCCAAAACACGTTCTTCCCGGGCCCGCACTGAAGGCAGCAGGCCCCGGCTGTGCTTGTTCAGAAAGCACCGCAGCACAGTCGCTACCGAAGAGATCCTAACCGGATCGGCTTTCCGCAAAGCCACGGCTCGGGCTGTCCCCGCTGCGCCGAGCTGGGCAACCCGCTGCGCCGGGGGCTGCCGCGAACCCAGAACGAACGAAACAAAGCAAACAGAAGCACCCCAAACAACAGCCTGGCTCTCCGCCATAATCCGCATGACCACTTGGCTGACGAGCCGGAGGAAAGCTGGGGTCCCAAGCGGAGCGGGGTCGGGAGCTCGGCTGCTGCCAGAGCCCCCGCCCTGGGTCCCGCCCTCTGGGTGAGCACACAGCTTTGCCTAGCTGGGAAGGCCGGCAAGACCTATTCAGGCTGCCAGGTGTGGGCCAGAGCTCCGGTCGCAGCTCCACCTGAGGCCACAAGCTGTGCACTGGGGTCCCCGGTCCCAATAGGGCGTGGCTTCCTGCCGCGAGGAGGAGGCCCTGAAAGCGAACCAGCTCCTCCCGCTGGTCCGGGTAAAACTGCAAAGTCAGTACGTCTGGCTTCTGGATTTCTCCACGCTCTCTTTTCTGGACTTCTCTCTGGACTTCCCACCACGCCCCTTCCACTGCCCCGCACCCATCGCGGTTTGCTCTACCCCTGTGAGCCGTTTACAAGGTAGTGTGAACTGAGCTGCCGTTGAAGTCAAGGCCCTCTTCTGCCCTTGAGACGTCTTCCCAGCAGCAGTGTGGGAGGTGAGGATGGTATACATTATTTTTAAAAAGTTAAAAAGGAGTAGCAGATCCTGGGCTAGAATTCAGGTTCTCTTAACTCAAATCTGGGACTTTTCAGTTATAGCATATGCCGGCCTACTAACATTTGCATCAATATTAACAAAACTGTAGGCTGGGCGCAGTGGCTCACACCTGTAATCCCAGCACTTTGGGAGGCCAAGGCAGGTGGATCACCTGAGGTCAAGAGTTGGAGACCAGCCTGGTCAACATGGCGAAATCCCGTCTCTACTAAAAATACAAAAATAAATAAATAAATAAGTAAATATATATATAGAGAGAGAGAGAGAGAGAGAGAGAGCGCGCGCTGGGTATGGTGGCTCATGGCTATAATCCCAGCTTCTTGGGAGGCTGAGGCAGGAGGATTGCTTGAACCTGGGAGGTGGAGGCTGCAGTGAGTTGAAATTGCACCATTGCACTCAAGCCTGGACGACAAGAGCAAAAATCGGTCTCAAAAACAAAAACAAATAAACAAAAAACTGTAAGTGAATGGGTACCTACACATCCTATAGCAGTCTCCATGCAATATTATACCTTATGTATGCTTCTCTAGTACATTCAACATTTTCCAAGTCTAAGAAAAAATACTGTAGCCCTTATCCTTCATTTTATATGAAATGGCACCTATTAAGAACCAAATGAGAAAAATAACCAGTACTTATTTGTATTAACATATACTGTGCGCTAAATGATATGCCTGCGTTATATCTCATTTAATCCTAACCGCAATATAATGGATACCATTATCCTCCTATTGACAAAAATCTTGTCATTCTCTTCTTATGAGCAACAAACTATGAAATATAAGTATGATCATCCTGATGTGCCACAAGAAAACCACAGGCTCAACGTGGGGAGTGACTTTCTGGAGCATCATTACTTGATGAGAGTTTAAAATTTCAAAAATAATTTAACAGAAATTTATTATGAATTGCAGTAAAACATTCACATGAATTTTGGTTTAAGCGGATAGAAGAAATAAGATGTGTTGACAGATCTTGTGTTGATAGATCAGTAGGGTGACTATAGTTAATGTTAATTGATCGTACATTTCAAAATTAGCTGGAAGAGAATAATTTTTTCTTTATTTCATTTTTTTACAGCAGTCAAGACTTTCCATACAGTAACAAGAAGCGAATAATTCGAATATTCCTAAGGTAAAGAAAATATAATTTTTTTTTGAGACAGAGTCTTGCTCTGTCCCCCAGGCTAGAGTACAGTGGCATGATCTAGGCTCACAGCAACCTCCACTTCCTGGGTTCAAGCAATTCTTGTATCTCAGCCTCCCGCGTAACTGGGATTACAGGTGTGCACCACTATGCCCGGCCAACTTTTTTTTTCTTTTTGTATTTTTAGTAAAGACGAGTTTTTACCATGTTGGCTCAGCTGGTCTCGAACTCCTGACCTCAAGTGATCTGCCCGCCTCCGCCTCCCAAAGTGCTGGGATTACAGGCGTGAGCCACTGCGCCTGTCCTAAGATAAAGATTTAAGGTGATAAATATCCCATTTGCCTTGATTTGACTATATGAAGGTATCAAATTATCACATGTACCCAGAACATATGTACATCTAATGTGTATCAATGTTAAAAATAATTAAAACAATTTAACAGGAATTTAGTATGAAGTGGAATGAAAAATTCACATGGACTTTTTTTTAAGCTGAAACAAGAGGTTTGAAAGAAATGCCATGCCTGGAAGTGGGGTGGAAACAGCTCTAGTGATGTTCTTCCATCTTTGGCAGAAAAGTTTGAAGAATAAACTAATAAGCTAACAAAATACTGTTGGGGAAAAAAGAACAAGTATTATATGTCTCCTTTTATTTATTCTTAAGAAGTTTCATTTTCCCCCATGCTCTGTATATCATTTGTATTTAAATCAATTGGAATGGCGATTTTAACTTTTTGTTGTTTTATTCTTCAGGATTAATATTCCTGAATATGAAATTTTAAAGAATCTGTGTGTGTGTGAGACAGGGTCTCACTCTCACACCCAGGCTGGAGTGCAGTGGCACGATCACCACTCACTGAAGCCTCAACCTCCTGGGCTCAAATGATCCTCCCACCTCAGCCTCGAAAGCAGCTGGGACTATAGGCATTCACTACCACGTCCAGCTAGTTTGTAAATTTTGGTAGAGGTGGTGTCTCTCTGTTACCCAGGCTGGTCTTGAACTCTTGGTCTCAAGAGAGTCCCCATCTCCCAAAGTGTTGGGATTACAGGTGTGAACCACAGCATTCAGTCAAAAAAAGTATCTTATGTAAGTTTTCTTACATACTGATTCAGGATTAACTCAGGAAAGAATCATGGCAGTGTCACTGTGGGAATTTGTCAGGCTGTCAGGTAAGCAGATTCTGGGGGAAGTCCCTTCCTTTGTATGTTGTTTTATCCTATATATCATATATCCACTAACGGAATTTAAGTTTTCTATCCCACAAAAAGGTAATAAATAGGTGAAATTAATGTAAATATTTATTTGACCCAATATATGCAAAATAGGACCATTTCAACATGTAGCCAACATTTAAAAATTACTTACATTGCTTCTTTCATAGTATCTTCAAAATGCAGTATGTATTTTATACTTATAATCCAAACTAGGCACATGTAAATGGTCAGTAGTCACATGTGACTCCTGGCTCCCTACTGAAGAGGGCAGCTCTAGACCAGTCAGAGGCTTTAGCCGTTCAATATCTTCATTTTACAGATGAGGAAGCTGATGTCCAGAAAGATGACATGAGCCTCAGCAAGTTCACAGCCTGCACACTACCAGGCTCAGGCCCTTTAGATGTCTATTTTTGTTATTGTTATTCTTTTATTAAAGCACGTATATTACTTTATTTATTATTATTATTCTTGAGACAGAGCTTTGCTCTTGTTGCCCAGGCTGGAGTGCAGTGGCATGCTGTTGGCTCACTGCAACCTCCGCCTCTCAGGTTCAAGCGATTCTCCTGCCTCAGCCTCCCAGGTAGCTGGGATTACAGGTATGTGCCACCACACCCACCCTGCTAATTTTGTATTTTTAGTAGAGACGTGGTTTCACCTTGTTATTCAGGCTGGTCTCGAACTCCTAACCTCAGGTGGTCCCCCTGCCTTGGCTTCCCAAAGTGCTAGGATTACAGAGGTGAGCCACCGCCTCCAGCTTCTTTTAAAATAAACCAACTCCTGATTGGATGAACTACCACTTCTGAAAATGTTACTGAGGAGTTAGTTCCTTGGGAGTTCTTTAATGAGGATTAATTTTTAAAATCAGCCACCAAACATGCACCACTAAACAGGGTCCGTCGATGTAATCCTTCTTGGAGGGGAATGCCTGCTGTTCCCACGCAGTCTACAGCTCTGGCCCTCAGCAGCCTCTCCGCTTGCTTGAGTACACACTAATAATCGGAACCCGAGAGCACACCTCCCTCTAGAGGAGCAAACAATAGTGCAAGGCCAATGAACAATTCCTCTCACAAAATTAAAATAGCACAGAGTAAAAGTTGCCTTATGAGATTATGATTCATAGAAAAAGCAAACCTGACCTGTGTGATCATCGACACTTTCAACCCATTTATTTTATTTTATTTTTATTTATTTTATTTGAAACAGAGTTTTGCTCTCGTTGCTCAGGCTGAAGTGCAAGGGCGCGATCTCGGCTCACCACAATCTCTGCCTCCTGGGTTCAAGTGATTCTTCTGCCTCAGTCTCTCTAGTAGCTGGGATTACAGGCACCCACCACTACGCCCAGTTAACTTTTTGTATTTTTAGTAGATATGGGGTTTCACTGTGTTGGCTAAGCTGGTCTCGAACTCCAGACCTCAGGTGATCCACCCGCCTTAGCCTCCCAAAGTGCTGGGATTACAGGCATGAGCCACTGTCTTACCTATTTATTTTATTTTTAATGAACAAGCCCTTTCAGGAGCTGGAATTCCAACCTGGCCATTCCAAATCATTTCTGTTAAAGAAGAAATGTTATGACCATCTAGACCAAGTTGGACTAGAGAGTCCAATTCCCTCAATTCACAGATGAGGAATTTCCCCCAAAAGGAAAGAGGCTTACCCAGTTCCATAGGAGGTGACCAGCAACAGCCAAGAGATGATGGATCTTGGGCTAAAGTCGCAAACCCCATTTCCCTTGAACAAGTTTGACAATGTTTACATGCAGAGGCAGCAGGAGAAAACCTCCCAACATTGCTGTCATATTGGTACCATTTAAGGAAAAATTAGATTGGGCAAGACCAAGTACCCACTAAATCACACCAGTCCCCCTGGGGCTGGGGCACTATTTCATGCCATGTTGGAGGAAAGGATCATGGCAGTGTCACTGTGGGAATTTGTCAGGCTGTCAAGTAGGCAGAGGTCTTGTTTAAACTCAGGACCATCTCTTGGAATCAGTAACTCTTTAAATTTTTCAGCCTATTACATTTGGGAAGAGATGGTGAAGTGTCTTGATTTCAAAATGCCTCCCATTTTCTCATTTTCTTTTTTTTTGAGATGGAGTCTCACCCTGTTGCCCAAGCTGGAGTGCAATGGCACAATCTCGGCTCACTGCAACCTTTGCCTCTTTGGTTCAAGCAATTCTCCCACCTCAGCCTCCTGAGTAGCTGGGAGTATAGGCACCCACCATCATGCCCGGCTAATTTTTGTATTTTTGTAGAGATGGAGTTTCACCATGTTGGCCAGGCTGGTCTTGAACCCCTTATCTCAGGTAATTTGCCCACCTTGGCCTCCCAAAGTGCTGGGATTACAGGAGTGAGCCACCTCACCTGGCCCCATTTCCTTACACATTGTGGTGATTTAGGATTAACTCATTAGGTAATCTTTTTTTTGCTGAGCCATTTTTCCATGATAGTCAAATGGTCTCACATGGTCAAGATTAAAATAGCAATATTCCTCAATTATCTTAGTCTATTTTCATCTTAGTCTAATCAGTTCCACTGACTTGAGTGCCATCTACACCAAGGGTCAATGACAAAACAGGCTCTGCTGAAGGGCACAGCACTTGAGCCCACAGACCTGACTCTGGCTGCCATAGGAAAACATGGCCACTGGTCACAGGTAAGATGTGACTCCAGGGCGCAGATCAATCCACATCGACTCCTTATTTTCATTTTTATGAACGTGAGGGGTGTGATCCATGAATGAAATAGCTTCATCTTTGTTTAGGAAACACAACATATTATTCAGTTAAGTATTTATTGGGCAGTGACAATGTTTAAGGCAGCATAGGAAAGAGCTGTGATTTTGTGCTTCAAATAAGTTATACAGATTTCTCATAGAAAACTTTTAGAAACATCTACATTATTTTGATGGATGAGAAAAATCAACAAAACATGAAATCAGATATATCTACAACTGACAAAATAACGTCCACAGCTTTGGGCCAAGAGACCCAAACTTACCTTTCCAAATAGAAAGTAACTGTACAACCAATAATCCATTAACACTAAAACCTGTCAATCAAAATTCAACTGTTATCAAAGTTAGCAAACAGCCCTGCTAGTTGTTTGCCTAAGATTAGGCTCCTTCTAAGCCTTCTGATGACAACGATAATTTCAGACAAGGTTGGCAAGAATACAATGGGTGGCTGGCTATTAACCAGCCACAACCTTATGACCCAGAATCCAAACGAGGATACAGCCACGTCAGCGAGAGGGGTATCAAAACAACTTTTCTGAGGTTAGAATCTTCCTACATTACTAAATCTTGATGCTTTACAAGTCACTTCCTCCCAGTAGCAATGTAAGAGAATGAACTGCCCCACAATCCTGCTATTGCTACATTTGGCCGAGTGGCACTGATTCCAAACTTGGAAACCACGTGAGAGTCAGCAAAGATAGAGCTGATGAGCTTAATTTAACCTCCTAATGCAAACATGCTGTGTCGGAGAGTAAGACCAAAACAAACACAAGAATTGGAAGATCCTGAAGATAAACTCCCCAAATGTGTATAGGATTGATATCTGCTTTTGCTTTTTCTTTTGTTGTGCTAACTGTAAACTATTTTAGAGGGACTATTTTTGTGTTTCATTGAAATTATATTTCATATTTTGAAGTTTTCATATTAAGTTTACAGTCAAAGTACACATAATAAAGAGCTCAAATGATTTCCCCCAGTAACCCACTGTCAAACCTACTGTCAAATAAGCAGCGGCAAGCTTCAGTTTAAGTGAAAACTAGGGGTTGATTTATAGAAATTGTTTCTAAATGCAGTGACTACAACAGTCACTTCTAACATAAAGTATATCATTTAAAAAAATGGTCATTTCTTTTAGCATCCGTGCTTCGTTGCAATAGACGCTTTTCTCACCCTCCTACCCTCTCCAAACCTGCTCCCACCCACAGTCCTTCTCATCACAGTAAGTGGCAACTCCAGTCATCTCAGTTGCTTAGGCCAGAAATCCTGAAGTCATCCTTCACTCCTTGCAATCTCACCTCTTCCCTTAGAAAGTGCAACCACTTCTCATGTCTGCTACCATCCTACACCAAGCCGTCAGCATCTCTTGCTTAGGTCTACTTCAGTGAACATACCCACTGGTCTCCCAGCCTTGCTTCCTGGTCAATTCTCCACAGAGGCCAGAATGATTCTTTTAAAACAGAAGTCAGATCATATCACTACCCTGCTCAAAACTCTCCAACGCCTTACACTATCTGATTGCATCTACTACTTTCTCCCAATGAGGATGACCCAGCCCTGTTTCTGGAAGATGTTACATACACTTCTGCCTCAAGGCTTTGCAACTGCTGGTTGATTTGCCTGGCATGTTCTTCCTTCCTGATATGCACACCATTCCCCTTCTTCAAGTAGTTGCTCAAATACTGCCCCTTGGTAAGGTCTTTCCAGGAACCCTATTTTTAAACTGCAAATTCCCACATCTATTGACGCTCTCTCATCTCTGCATCTTCTCTCTCCATACAATTTACCACTTGCTTATATGCCACTTTTTTACTTATTTTGGTTAAGGTCTTATCTTCCTATCAAAATGTAAACTACCCAAAGATAGTAATTTTTGTCTATTTTGTTTTCTGCTATATCCCCAGCAACTAAAATTCTCAAATTTTTGAGGAATGAACATGCCAAATGATTCCATTTTGGAGCCAGGAACTGAGAAGTCCTAGCTCCAAAAAGAACATTAAAGATGAAGTGTAAGAGCATTACAAATGATCACCAACACACACAAGACAGAGTTGCAGTGAATGATTAAATCAACAGTCAGCTGAATTGTGAGTGAAATTCCCTTTATATAAACGTGGCCTTCTAATCAGATGACCTCAGATGAATCTCTGGTGCATACAGAGAAAGCAAAACCAATTTTCCCATGAATGCCTCTGGACACTCATTAAATATTGATCACGTTTCCAAAAACATATTTGTAGGAGAAAATATATAAAAATGTACAAAGTTCTTCATTAAAATAATAGCTTAAATAAATTCTCTGTCAACACCAGAGTCAGTGACTGGATCTAGACTCGAGAGCTTAGAGCTTTTTACATAATTACATGAAAACATTTAAATCAGTCTTCACAGACAGTGTGGTGAAGACAATTTGGTTAAAATCAATAAGCCATCTTCCAGACGCAGCTTAGGGTTCAGGTGAGAAAAGTAACTGATGAAAATGACTGTACATAATACAGTTCTCATTCTATTTGCCTTTTTTCGTCTTGGCTGTCTTCTCCTTTCTTTTTTTCACATGTTTAGGAATTTTGTTTTTTCTTTTCTCTCTCTGGGCTTCCTTGACCATCTTTTTTCTTTCCTGTAAAAAACAAACAAAAACAAGTGTCATTCATTTGGAATATGCATTTTTTTTTTTCTTAGACAGGGTCTTGCTCTGTCACCCAGGCTGGAGTGCAGTGGCGTGACCATGGTTCACTTCAGCCTCCACCTCCTGGGCTCCAGCAATCCTCCTACCTCAGTCTCCTGAGTAGCTGGGACAACAAGTTTGCACCACCACACCTGGCTAGGTTTTTTTTTGGGTATTTTTTGGTAGAGATGGTGCTTCGCCAGATTGCTCAGGCTGGTCTTGAACTCCTGGGCTCAAGTGATCCGCCTACCTCGATCTCCCAAAATGCTGGGATTATAGGCATGAGCCACTAGGCCCACCTGGAGTATTCTTATTATTATAACTAAATAAAATATATATGAAGAATAAAAGTCAGTATAATGTAAAAAAAAAAAAAGGAAAGAAAATGATTATGGGTTGGTAGAGGAACTTGGGGTGAAAACTGTCTTTGAGCTTTCTTTTTAGAGACAGGGACTCACTCTGTCGCCCAGGATGGAGGACAGTGGCATGATCATTGTGCACTGCAGCCTCAAGCTCCTGGGCTCAAGCAATCCTCTTGCCTCAGCCTCCCTAGTAGCTGAGACTACAGGCATGAGCCACCATAACTGGCTTTGAGCTTCCGTAATAGAAATTTGAGACAGCCAAACAGAAATATCCCTAAGAATGTTATTCAACATTTGCAAATACTTTTCTTTACAAGTTTCATATTCTAATAACAGAAATAAACATTGGAAAGAGACAAAATATTTGTTTCTAATAGACATACGAGAAAATATGCTAGCAGCTGAGTATGCTTCTCAGGAGTCTTGGGACCCACATTGCATAAGGTTTAAAGGATTAGGCTAAGATGGAAGAATAATAGTTACACAGCATGCAGTTAGCTGCGTCTCTTACATCTATGGCTAGGGATTAAAGAGATACAATATGTTCTAAGACCCCCAGTGGATGCTTAAAACCATGGATAGTGCCAAACTCTATATATACTATGTTTCTTCCTATACATACATACCTATGTGAGGTTTAACATAAATTAGGCACAGTAAGAGATAATAATAATAAAATAGAATAACAATATAATAAAAGTTATTTGAATGTGGTTTCTCTCTCTCTCAAAATATCCCATAGTATCATACTCATGTGACAGTAGCTTATTCATTGGCAGATGCAGCCTCTCCGGTAATTTTTCTATTTTTTAGTCTAAATCTATTCCTGAATCTGTGTAGCTATTCCAGTAAATGGCCTGATATCATGTATTTCAGGGAAACTCTTGCTGAAATCTTTGAAACCTTCATATAGGCTCAATGCTTTCTGGTGCAACATGGTGCCATCAAATGCTGGAAGATATTTTTGTTTCCATGTTTCACCCACAAATTTAATGTCTTTTCCATCTTAACCAAGCACTTATCACATACTATGACCCTAACTTTTGTAGTTTGGGATGAGTAAAAGCAACACAAACATCTTTTTCCTTCTTCACAATTTCATGGATAAAAGACTCTCACCATAGATCTCAGCAACTTCAGCATGTGATTCCTTATTCCTTTCCTTTTTCCTTTCCTTTTTTCCTCCCCTCCCCTCCCCTCCCCTCTCCTCTCCCCTCCCCTCCTCTCCTTTCCTTCATCTGAGACAGAATCTCACTCTGTCACCCAGGCTGGTATGCAGTGGCATGATCAGTTCACCACAACCTGAAACTTCTGGCCTCAAGGGATCCTCTTGCCATAGCCTCCCAAGTACCTGGGACTACAGGTGCTCATCAGCAATGTTTTAATAGTGATGGGTATCACTTTGTTGCTCAGACTGGCCTCGAGTGATCATCCCTCCTTGGCCTCCCAAAGTACTAGGATTATAGGTGTGAGTTCCTTGTTAAGAATGGTCACCTTTTCACTTAAAGGAAGAACTTTATGGCTTCTCTTAAGCATACTTGAAATTCCAACATCACTACTCTTGTAATTTATGGCTGTTATTAAGCAAAGTAAGGGTTACTTGCACACAAGCACCACAACACCACAGCAGCTGAACTGAGAGCCAAGAAGACTAAATGACTAATGAGTGGGGAGTGCTGACAGTGTGAAGATGCTGGACCACGTGATGATTTGTGTCCCAGGCAGGATAGAGGAGGACAGCATGAACTTCATCACACTACTTAGGACAGTGTGCAATTTAAAACCTATAAATTGTTTACTTCTGGAATTTTCCATCCATTTAATATTTGCAAACCATGGCTGACTACAGGGAACTGAAATAGTAGAAAGTGAAAGCATGGGTGGGGGGACTATTATGTAGTCGTTCAGATTCCAGAAACATCAAGCTGGGCTATAAATCTCCCTGAAATGGCTCTTCGGTATTTACCCTGGGTCAGCTCTAACATCACTTGTGCTTCATGTGAAATGTATTGAATTTAGCGTGTGCTCTCTCTAGGCAATGACCAAGGTGCTCTGATGAGCAGCCGAATCTCTAGATAATGTTACCACTAAAAGTCAAGTTCACATTTAGGTATTAAAACTGTAATTAGAGGTACTTACCAATAATGTTTTCAGCCATCATGATCTAGCTAGATCCTTGAGCAAAGAAATGTGAGAGCGGCTGTGCTCCTACACTAAAGAAAAGGGGAGGCTGGGCATGGGGGTTCATACCTGTAATCCTAGCACTTTGGGTGGCCAAGGCGGGCAGATCATGAGGTCAAGAGATCGAGATCATTCTGGCCAACATGGTGAAACCTCATCTCTACTAAAAATACAAAAATTAGCTGGGCATAGAGGTGCTCACCTATAGTCCCAGCTACTCGGGAGGCTGAGGCAGGAGAATCACTTGAACCCGGTGGGGCAGAGGTTGCAGTGAGCCGAGATTGTGCCACTGCACGCCAGCCTGGATGATACAGCAAGACTCTGTCTCAAAAAAAAAAAAAAAAAAAAAGAAAGAAAGAAAAAGGGAATGTACTTCACTGTTTACCTTTTTATCAATGTCGGGGTCAGTGGTGTGTTTCTTGGGGTGGGCATGATCTCCCTGCTCTTCAGAGTCTGTGTCAGAGCACTCAGAGCTTCCAGTATCTTCCGAATCAGAACAAGTCTTTTCCTCCACTTGATTTTCTAGGAGTGCAGGGACCTTGAAATTATTAAAGAACCATGTTATTCTAAACCAATTAGTTATTTGTTGTTGTTAAATGTGTTAATGCCAGAATTCAGATTTTCAACTCAAAAATAATATGTTAAAACTAACATCCTGCACTGAAACATCAGGAGGGAAACATGAAAGTAGCCATTCCAAGTGAGGCTCAAGATCAGACCCAAAGGAAGGAACCAGGGCTTGACTGGGGAACCTAGACCAATGACACAGCTGTTCTGCTACTTTCAGCTAATCGGGAGCCCTTAATTGGGATTGGGAAAGAGGTGAAATACACATAGAGGTAAAAAATAAAGATTTATACAGATAATTTCACAACTGTTTTCCTGTGAACCACATTTCTAGCAATAAACTAATCCAATTGAGAGGAAAAACAATATTCAGAGACGAGAAATTTTTATTACTTCCTGAAATTTAGCAGTTGTCTAATACAGTGCTTCCTAGTAGTTTTTAAGAGTGAGGATTTCCTTTTTATAAGAAAAAAAAAAAACGTATCTTTAGAAGTCATGTACACAAGATTTTCTAGCTCACCGCAATAAAATCTTCATGTTCTGGAATCCAAAGTATAACTTCCTTATGACACCTGTTATTACAACTCAGAAATACAAAATACCAGAATTCCCCTAATTAAATTCATTTCACAGTTTGAATTAAATTCAAATCACAGTTTGATTTTAAGAAAGCAAACTGTGATCCTTTATTTGAGTCTTCAATTAGGAAGATTTAAAAAAGATAAAGATTGCTTTTATGACTGCCTAAGTTAGAATTACTTAATCCCTACCCTTCTAAAATGTAAAACAAAACAAGATTGTTTTAAGAAAAAAGAACATTACAGGAATCCAGCACAGCAGAACTGCTGAACTCCTGAGACTGTTCTTTAACAAGTAATATCCTGGTAGGAGACCACATTCTTTACTGTTTTCCTAAGCTGGTTGTAAAAACCATGAAGAAGCACAATGGCTATCATTAATAACCGCAGAAATGACGACTAGGATACAAAAAGATAAATGCCTCACCTGCAATAACAGAACAATTCAGAGACAGAATGAAAAATAAATCAATTTGTGTTTAGAAAGAACACAAAAAGGGCATTTCAGAAGATGCCCATGGACTTTGAAAGCAATTATAAAATTTGAACAATATAAAATAGCATTAATGTAGTTCTAATGATATTAAATAAAAAATAATACAACTAGAGTTTTATAACCTTTAAAAGTGTTTTCACATAAACAAACAGTAACACATGTTCTTCTTACCTTCTGAACTCCTGACAAATCTTTCTTCAATCCTGTGACAGTTTGGTATAGAATCTTGTAACCAAAAGGAAAAAAAAATAATGATCAACATAAAACTAGACAGTGAAATATGCATATTACACTATTAAGAACAATGTGGGCTAACTAATATCTCCTATGATTATAAAAAGGCAACTAAAATTAATCTCACTGTAACACAGGAAGTTTATAATATGGATACTATTTCTGTCTACCAGATGTACTGGCCAAATCCAACCAGCCACCTGGTACTTCGCTAATATTTGTATTTTTAGTAGAGATGGGGTTTCACCATGTTGGCCAGGTGGCTCTCAAACTCCTGACCTCAAGTGATCCACCCACCTCAGCCTCTCAAAGTATTGGGATTACAGGCATGAGCCACTGCACCTAGCCTACCTGGTAGTTTTTACAGATAAACGTTTGCAACCAATTTGAAGATAGTAAACACAAACTTTGAGACCCAACTAAGCAAAATATTATCTGCCCCCCATCAAATAATTCCATTCTTCTCTGGTATACCTGTATTACATAAAACTGTATCCAGTTATTATTAAAGTATTTCTAATTTCACAAATAAAAATTGAGGGTTTTTTCTTTTGTTACATAAGGACCTACATAATCACCTCAATTTTGTTTCTTGGCTTGCAAAGCCTAAAATATTTACTATCTGGCCCATTACCAAAAAGAAATTTTTCCTGAATGATGTACATTAAAGAAATATATGTAAATGAACCTAATATAATAACCATTAATAGCCTAGACTTCTATCTGAATCATCTTGTTTCTATAATTATAGCTTGTTGGACTCATTCAAATGTGTTACCTCCTCTCATAAATTCCAACGAATTTCCTTTACATTCAATGTGCACGCAAGTTAACACAGATGGAGCTAGTCATCTCACTAGTTCAGAAGCCAATATT
The DNA here is from genome assembly GCA_004027715.1 of Plecturocebus donacophilus. Lineage (NCBI taxonomy): Eukaryota > Metazoa > Chordata > Mammalia > Primates > Pitheciidae > Plecturocebus > Plecturocebus donacophilus. The sequence goes on from PVKP010010568.1 coordinate 34,835, forward strand.
CAAGATTAGGGGAACTTAAAAGGCCCAAATAGGTTTGGGACAGTCCCCTATTACTTTTGAAGAGCTGCTTGCTACATACACACCATGCTACTTACATTGTCTTGTTGGGCATTCATGGCCATGTCCTCTTCCTTCAATTTCATAATTATGTCTATATCCCTCTCATAATTTTTTACTTCATTCAAGGTTCTAGGAATATATGCTCGCTTGAACACCTAACAGAGAGGAAAAGCAAAATCAAAACTTCATATACTTCTCACATTCACACAGCATACTCATCCATCAGGTTACAGGGGACTCTATATATTCATTCATCCCCAACACTGATGCTGGCCCATGCTGTCTGCACACACTGGTGTCCCATCTGTGCTGTGGTGTCCCCAAAGTAATGCTACTAATGATAGAACACTAAATTTTGCGTATGACTTATTTTAAGGAAGGGAGAAAAAAAACATTAGAGCTGATTCAAGGCTATCCTTAGAGTAACACTTCTCCTTCATTTGTGTTTCAAAAACCTTTTCTGAGTAGGAGGAAAAGGGGTAGAATTACATTTGGCAAGCGCTGCCTGGCTATGCCTTACACAATGTACCCAGCTGCTACAGTGAAAAGGTGGAGAGCTGCCAACAAGTGCAGGGCACCTCACAGTAAACCACTGAGAGCTGTGAGAATTTTTTTTACAAAGCCTACTATGGCTCCTTTACAAAAAAACACCCTGACTCATTTTTATCAAAGCATAATATTTCAAATCTACAACATTTCTAGAATCAATATGTAAGTCATTTAAAAACTCACATTTGCAAACTAAAAACAGGTTTTTCCTTCTTGACTCCTGTATCCTAACAGGCTCTTTAAAAATTTTCTCCATCTAGCACAGTGGGCTAACACGTTGCTGAGTGGACCAATACAGTGAAATGTAAACTATTCAACTTGGCTCACTTAAGTCATTTACCATAATACATCTCAAGGAAATATTACCATCATTTGAAAAAACTGCTTATCAATTTAAATCGTTTATGCTCTAGCAACATTAAAAAAAAAGACCTCAAAACACAAGTGTTTCCAAAGGCTGTAAAATGATAACAAATCCTACCTCTTCATCCACATGATCTTGGCTAGACCTTTCGTCCTTGGTCCTTTGAGATGCTATTTCCATGGCCTTGGAAAGAAAACAAAAATGACTTTCTTTTACATTCAAACTGCAGAAGACACATCCATGTCCTGGTTTTGGTATAAACTTGTTCCAGTCTTTGTAAGTATCGCCTCCTTACACTTCTGAAAGCACTTAGTGAGCTCTAATGGTACAGGTTAGCTTTCTAGCATAGACCTCACCAAAAAGGCTGCCATCAACCAAAAAGTAACAGAATAAATCAAACTCTTCTAGCTTAAGGGGATTCCTAGCTCCACTTTTTCAAAAGTTATGCTACTTTTACTAAATTCAAATAATTAGCAAAAGCATTTACTAAAGGAATACAGAAACCTAAAGAAAGAATCAATCCTTAAATCCTAAGCAGTCAGTGAAGGCAACTGCAAAGAAGGCTGGCTGGCTGTAAATCTTGAGTGACATAGCTCTATTGCTGCTGCAGCATAAACCACCAAAAACAGCTCTCTGAGAAAACAATGACTGAAACAAAGGTGATAAAGATTCCAAAGCTTTCTTTTGGCTTGTAAAATTGACTGTCTGTTCTCTTCTCTATATACAAAGAAAAAAAAAGTGGGAGCAGAGTTTTTAATTTAAGTTTAGACATAAAAATCAGGCTGACCTGGGTACAGTGGCTCATGCCTGTAATCCCAGCACTTTGGGAGGCTGAGGCAGGTGGATCACCTGAGGTCAGGAGTTCATGACCAGCCTGGGCAGCATGGTGAAACCCCATCTCTACTAAAAATACAAAAAAATCAGTCAGGCGTGGTCATAGGTGCCTATAATCCCAGCTACTGGGGAAGCTGAGGCAGGAGAATTACTTTAACCCAAAGGTTGCAGTGAGCCGAAATTACACACTGCACTCCAGCCTAGCCGACAAGAGTGGAAACTCTGTCTTTAAAAAAAAAAAAAAAAAAGAGGTTGGGCACAGTGGCTCATGCCTGTAATCCCAGCACTTTGGGAGGTCGAGGTGGGCAGATCACCTGAGATCAGGAGTTTGAGATCAGCCTGACCAACATGGAGAAATGCTGTCTCTACTAAAAATACAAAATTAAGTCCCTCCTCCTTTGCGTTGTCACAGCGGCTGCCTCCCGCTTTCTGTCTGCCTCAGACTTTAGTCGTGACTCTTGTGTTTTGGCCGTGGTGAAGCTTTGGGCCTCTCTCCCGCATCTACTCCCTCACTCTTTTGCTGCGGCCTCAAAAGGGCGGGGGGCGGACCACGGGGACCGGCTGGGCTGCGACGGCCCCACAGAAGCCGGGTGGGCTGCGGGAACCTCGAGGACCCAGTGGGCTTCGGAGTGAGCTGGCCCGGAGCGGGTACCCACTGCGCTTTTTCCAAACCAGTGTGACCTTGGTTGGCATACGTATCAAGGACAATAACTACCATGGCTTCCGAAGTTTTGGTAAAACCTCAGATGTGTGGACTTCTGGCCAGGCGTCTGCGAATTCATATGGTTGGAGCATTCCTGGTATCCCTGGGGGTTGCAGCTCTCTATAAGTTTGGTGTGGCTGAACCAAGAAAGAAGGCATACGCAGATTTCTACAAAAATTACAGTGCGTAGAAAGATTTTGAGGAGATGAAGGCGGCTAGTATCTTTTGTAGTATAAAGTGATCTTGGAATAGAAAGAATTTCTTCAGGTTGAATTACCTAGAAGTTTGTCACTGACTTGGGTTCCTGAACTATGAAACATGAATATGTGGGCTAAGAAATAGTTTCTCTTGTTAAATAAACAATTAACAAATACTTGGGGGAAAAAAAAATTAGCCAAACGTGGTGGTGGGTGCCTATAATCCCAGCTACTTGGGAGGCTGAGGCAGGAGAATCACTTGAACCTGGGAGGCGGAGGCAGGTGGATCACCTGAGGTCAGGAGTTCAAGACCAGCCATGGTCAACATGGTGAAACCCTGTCTCTACAAAAATACAAAAGTTAGCCAGGCATGATGGCAGGTACCTGCAATCCCAGCTACTCAGGAGGCTGCGGCAGGAGAATCAAATTAAAATAAAAGACATGGGGCTGGACACTGTGGCTTATGCCTATAACCCCAGAACTTTAGAAGGCTGAGACGGGAGGACTGCTTAAGACAAGGAGTTTAAGACCAGACGAAAACACAGTGAAATCCTGTCCCAACAAAATGAAAAAGAAAAAAAAATTAGCCTGGAATCATGGTGTGCACCTACAGTACCAGTAGGCTGACGCAGGAGGACTGCTTGAGTCTAGAAGGTTGAGGCTGTAGTGAGCCAGGATTGCACCACTGTACTCCAGACTGGGTGACACAGACCCGGCCTCTTAAAAAAAAAGACATTTCTCCAAAGAAAATATGTAAATGGCCAAGAAGCACATGAAAAGATGCTCACCATTACTAGTCATCAGAGAAACACAGACCAAAAACCATAATAACATACACCTCACACTCGTTAGGGGGTCTCTTGTTGTCAAAACAAAAAATAACAGGTGCTGGTGAGGGTACGGAGATTAACAATAAGTGCGGGTAATGATGTAGAGAAACTGAAACCCTTGTGCACCGTTGGCAGTAATGTAAAATGGTGCAGCCACTCCAGTAAACAGTAAAGTGGCTTCCTCAGAAACTTGAAAATAGCAATATCATTTGATCCAGCAATTCTACTTCTGGGTATATGTTCAAAAGAACTGAAAGCATGGTCTTGAAGAGATATTTATACATCCATTTTCATAACAGCATTATTCAGAATAGCCAGAAGGCATAAGCAACCCGTACGCCCATCCACAGATGAATGGATAAACAAAATGTAGTATATACATACACTGGACTATCATTCAGTCTTAAAAGAAGAAATCCTAGGCCAGGCTCAGTGGCTCATGTCTGTAATACCAGCACTTTGGGAGAAAAAAAAACAGAGAGAGACCTGGCTTTACCATTGGCCGTTGGCTGTTTTGCTATATTTTTGATTCCTCATCTGTTAAGTAAGAAGGAAAAGGTCTCAGGAAGCTGTCAAAATGAATAAACTACAGTATGCAATCTGAGTCCTTCAGAAGTGTCAAGCAAATGCAAATTATTACAGGTTAGCATCCCAAATCCAAACATCAAAAATCTGGAATATTCCAAAATCCAAAACTTTTTGAACACCAACGTGACGCTCAAATGAAATGTGAAAAGAGCAGTGAGGAGTTTGGATTTTGATATTTGGGATGCTCAGCTGGGGTAAGTTCAAGGCAAATATTTCAAAATGTAAAAATATCCAAAATCCGAAACACTTCTGGTCCCAAGCATTCTAGATAAGAGATACTGAACCTGCACTGCTGTTTTCTATTCCTCCTTCCTCTCTCCATCTTACCTTTGAGAGATAAGCATCCATGTTCTCATGTGTAATGGATGGATCTGTGACAAATTCAAAGAGCTCCCGCACAGTCATGACAGCAACACTGTGCTTCATAAAGAAATCTGTCAGAAGGATAAACATTAATGATAGCATTTATTAGGAAAAAGGTTATTATTCCAACTACCTTTTAGAGAAACAAAAAGATAAGATTATACACCATCTCCCAGCAAACGGTTTAAGTGTCACTGCATCAAACAACTTAGTGAGAAAATTTTATGCCAACAGCTTAAATGAGTACAAAACCAACAGAGACCAACAAGCTATTTTGAAAATGCCCATTTCTACTCACCATTGATATTGGCGCAGTCCTTTCTCAAGAACTCCAAGGCATGTGGGTGGTCGTGCTCCACTGACTGAGAAACATCAATGACATACACACCTCCACCATGGTACCTGTTGGCCAGAGACACAGAAGCTGTGGGATGCTACTACTTTACTAAGTTTTTTGGTTAAAATAAATTCTACTCTTAAGAGCAAGGGAAGTAATTCACAAAATGACCAAGGTAGATAAGATGACTTCTTGACTAACAGATGAAAACTAGGAAAATTTCCAAAGTGCATTCACTGTTAATGATCCAAGTAGTCAATTCCACAACTAAGGTCACTGAAAAAAGGAATCTTATCTTATACCATTTGGAAGCCAACAATAAAGCTTCAGAAGGTAGTGTGACTTCTTGGACTGTGATTTTGTTTATCATTTTAAAGGACACAAAACAACTTACAGGCAGTTCCTAAGAGACAAAATACACTCACAGCATATTAAATTCACTGAGATCTGCATGGACGAGTCTGGCATCCTGATACATTCGTCTCATGTACTGAATGACCTGCAGGTACAACTCCCGAGCCTTGGATTCTGATAACTGGACATTTTTCAAGAGTGGTGCAGGCCTTGAATTAAAAGAAAATGAACTAAGATAAAATGACCAAGAACAAGTTTTCTCGCTTCTTACTATACTGTTGCATGCCCTTCTCTTCTACAACTCATTGTGAGCTGTATGTGGGACAATTTGTCTCAATGCAGATAAACCAAATAGATGCTTTTCCAACACACTGTATAAGACATCCCTCTGACACAGGACTAACTTGCTCCTCATTCTGAAGCATGTTCATACTTAAAAAGGTAGAATAAATTGATAACATTTATGCACTAATACAGTGGGAAAGATTCATAAAAGAAGCTATTCAAATCGGAAATACTCATAGAGTGGATAAACTCAAAGCACTTAAAAACACATTTCTGAGAATGTAGTTATTAAGCCTTCCCTGTACTTACATGTCATCTTTACCAATGAAGCTCATGACAAGAACATGACTTCTTAACATTATTGGTTCTGGACATGGTATCTCCGCTGTGTTTAGCCTGTGATATTATAACAAATAAAAGGACAATTGAAAAGTTGAAAACGCATATAAATAAACTACAACGACTTCAGTTTACAAGATTAATATTGCTGTTAAAAAACAGCACCAAGGCCTCTGAAGTGTATTATAATATTTCATAAACTCTAAGATGATTTTAATTGGCACCATTATGTACCACTGAGAATGACAAAACACTAGCAATTAAGCTATTACATCCTATAACCTGTAATTCCCAAACCAATTCCAGAGATGTTAAACTGAAAAAAATGTGCATCTTACAAGGGAGGAAATAGAGCAGATATGTCCACAATTATCTTTTGAGTTGATTAGCCTGAAAAATAGCTGGACTCATACCTAATAGCTTGTTGAACACAAAAGACTTTCAAAATGAGCAGTACTTGCTCAGTAGTACACTATCCAATGCATCACCTGTGTATAGCATATAAAATTATGACATTTTAAAACTCCATAATTTTCAGAAAACTTAAATCTCAACTAGATGAGGCCTTTACCTGATAAAAAGGTGCAGTGCAAACAAAGAATATATAAAAGTGT
>PVKP010010568.1:41351-64375 GCA_004027715.1 Plecturocebus donacophilus
TGAGTGAGAACATGCGGCGTTTGGTTTTCTGTTCCCGTGTCAGTTTGCTAAGAAAGATGTAAGTACATGTAAGTACAGCTTCATCCATGTCCCTGCAAAGGACATGAACTCATCCGTTTTTACGGCTGCATAGTAGTCCATGGTGTATATGTGCCATATTTTCTTTATCCAGTCTATCATTGATAGGCATTTGGGTTGGTTCCAAGTCTTTGCTATTGTAAATAGTGCTGCAATAAATGTTTTCAATGGCTTACAAGGTCTTCCAGATGATCTAGCTTTGTGAAATAAATATGAATTGTGGCAGTAATCTTCTGTAATGGATGCTCAGAATAGAAAACAACAGAATAGGAAACAATCTCTATTTGTCCAGAAATGTATTTCTTCTGCTTACTTCAACAGAACTAACACAAATGAAGGCCCTCACAAGTCCCTCCATTTGGGCAGAACCATACTGGGATCTGCAGGGAGAAAGGGCTGATGTTCATGCGCAGAGCACAGGACAGACATACACATGCCCCAGACAGTCACCTGATTAAGTTCCTCATTTCTTTTTCTGCCCAAGTTTTCACCATTTTCCTAGGGTTTCCTTTACAGTAGCCATGACGAAATCTTGAATAAGAAAAATATTTATTATTTAAATCATTCCATTATTGTTTTAATGTTTTAGGAAATAGAAGTTAAACCAACTGGAGGGAAAAATCTGAACTTACCTGAATTCCCCACGTACATACTTATCCCGATCTTTGAACACCAAAATAGAAGTTTTATAAATTTTGATTGCTCTGCTCTCTCCATTTGCTGTGCTAGCATGGTATACATTAGCCTATTTTAAGTCAAAAACCAAGAAAATGAAGTTTATGTTAAATAACTAGTGTTACTTTTTCAATCAATTTGATTCTAACCTCAAAAGTCAAGTGAACTAAAGTAACATAAATAAGAAATACCACTGCCTTTTGAAGACGTGAATTGAAATATGAAATATTATATCAAAAGGACAGTAAATATAGCTCCAATATACAAATACAGTCATGTGCCACATAACATTTTAGTCAGTGGCAGGTGACAGACTACATATATGAAGTGATTCCATAAGATTATAAGTTATTTTTACTGTAACTTTTCTATGTTTAAATATTTACCATTGTGTTACAGCTGCTATAGTATTCAGTGCAGAAACGTGCTGTACAGATTTGTAACCTAGGAACAATAGGCTATAGCATATAGCCTAGGAGTGCAGCAGGCTGTACTATCTAGGTTTGTGTAAGTACACTCTACAATGTCTGCATAATGACAAATTTGCCTAATGATGTATTTCTCAAAAAGTATTCACTAAGCAATGCAAGACTGTATGGTAAAATCCAATTTAAATATGTGGGAGAAGTGGTTTCAAACTTTTTTTATATCTCAAGTATATGCAAATAATTAAAGACATTCTTAAATCCAGTGATTTAGGCCAGGTGTAGTGACTCATGCCTGTAATTCCAGCACTTTGGGAGGCCAAGGTGGGCGAATCACTTTAGGCCAAAAGTTTGAGACCAGCCTGGCCAACATGGCAAAACCTTGCCTCTACTAAAAATACAAAAATTAGCTGGGTGTGGTGGTGCAGGCCTGTAGTCCCAGCTACTCAGGAGGCTGAGGCAGAATTGCTTGTACCCGAGAGGCAGAGGTTGTAGTGAGCTGAGAACATTACCACTACACTCTAGCCTGGGAGACTGTCTCAAAAAAAAAAAAAAAAAAAAAAGACTCTGTCAAGACTCTGTTTAAAAAAAAAAAATTTAAAAATCCAGTGATTTATAAATTTAATTTTACTGAGAACTGCTTCCAGCAGAATGGGTTTTACACTTTTAAAGAATTGCTTTAAAAAAAAAAAATCAATAAAAACTATATGTGAGCTACAACACTCACACATATTTATTAGTTGGCCCTTTCAAGGGTCTGCAGACCCCTGCCATTATAGATGAGATGAGTAAATTATGGTAAGAGTTTCCTTCAAGCCAGAGAAGTCAATTTTGAGTCAAAAGGATTTCAAAGTCTTCTCTAACAAACAGAAAGCAGTATATCTATATGTAAAGAAAAAATAAGAAAGATTTGCTGACTCATAGAAACATAACCATAAACCCGTGGCCCAATGAGTAATTTATTTTATTAGAACTCAGGCCTACAATAATCTGAGCATCTCAACTTACTCCTAGGCACAACTAGTTAGACTCAATGATACAAAGCAGCAGCGGTAGTGAAAAGGCTTAGTTATATGTATAACTTCCTCCCTAACCATAAATATTAATGTGTATAGTTTTGTTTTTCTTTCTTTTTAAAGGCATAATGTAGTACTAAGTGCCATAGTTTCATTTGGTATCTGAAATAAGAACACTAAATATTCAATCATCCAAAGAAGAGCTCACTTCTTTTCCTGTGCTAATGCAGCCATTTATCTCTGTTATGATTCCTCTAGTCAGCATCTTGAACAAAATCATTCTTGTTCTGGGATCCAACACCTAAAAAGAAATGCAAAAATTGAAAAATTCTGAAAGACAGTACCAAATCTTTCTCATTAAAACCTGTGACAATGAATAAACAGCAGAGCTTAACTGTACTACACTATTCTGGTTGACTAATGAGAGTCACTATTTGGGGCTTTTATTCACTCTAATTGTTAATCAGTAAAATGTCAGGTAAAGGCCATAGGGACCAAAGGCAACCAAATAACAAGTTCATCAAGTCATGGAAATCAAAGGTTACCAAGTCCAAGGGAAGCAGAAATGAACCCTAGGCTATCAGCTAGTGAAAATATAATGCAAACTACATAAATAGTATTAAGTGTTCCAGTCACTACACTGAAAATAAAAAGAATCAGGTGAAATTATTTTAATATTTTTTAACTCAAAATATCTAAAACACTATCATTTCAACCTGTATCAATATAAAAAATCATCAGTGAGATAATCCTTGTTTTTGACACTAAGTCTCCAAACTCTGGTGTGTCTTTTGCATTTATACCATATCTCAAGTGCCCAGTGGTTACTGCCATGGACAGGCAGCTTTAAATTAGGGGTCGGCACTCTCTGGCCCATGGACCAAATCAGGCAGCAGCTAGTTTTTCCTTAGCCTGCAAGCTAAGAATGGGTTTTACTTTTAAAAGACTGCTTTGAAAAAAAAAATCAACAGAAACTACACGTGAGCCACAATGCTCACATATATTTACTAGTTGGCCCTTTCAAGGGTCTGCAGACCTCTGCCATTATAGATGAGTAAATCACGTTAAGAGTCTCCTTCAAGCCATAGTAGTCAATCTTGAGTAAAAAGGATTTCAAAATCTTCTCTAACAAACAGAAGGCAGTGAATTTAAAGGCTGTTCTTCTTCATCTCAGAAACTAAAGTAGCCAAATATTTGTATGCAATTTCTAAGGATACCAATCAGTAGCTCCTTACGGCTCAGGTGGGTCCTCTAGCCCCATGGGGCGAGACAGTATAAACTAGCCAAACTCAACTATGCTTTAGGGTCCACTTTCAATGAAGTGGCTGGGGTCACACCAGAAACCTAAGGTTAATATAAACAAAACCACTTGGGCAGACTATAGGACTAAAAGCCAAACCACAACCATTGCAACTAGAGAAGAATGAAAAGGCACTACTTTCCATTCCTTCTCTACTGCACAGGTAAGCATAGAGGGGAAGTCAGCTGGCTGAGCCTCTAGGTACAGAACTGTGCGTCTGCAAAGCTGGCTGTCACACAAGTAAGGGGCATAGGAAGGAAAGAACAAAACAGGGAAAAACAAATGATAAATTTATAGACAAGCATATATTTTATATAGACACCTGAAGACTCAAGCTATGTACTCTATCATTCAAAATTAATTTTGAAAGAAAAAAAGAATTTCCTGCCAAAAATAACCCTAAAGTTATTTAGGGTCTTTAAAACTTAAGGCTATCTCATCTTTCTGAGGTAAACCATACTTTGTTTTCAATTACGGAAATAAATCACAAAATAAACTAGAGGACAATGAAGACATAGACCCCAGACCCTGCTTCTGTCTAATGGTGGAATTCAGAACATATGTTTGTGTATATAGGTGGGGGAGAGGAGTGGTATGTGGCAGAAGCAATGTTCTGACTCTTTTCATCACTTTCTTTGCATCAAAAATCTGGGCCAAGGCTAACTTCCAATCACATTCTTTTGTATGCGGGAAAATTAGGGGCCTATTTTTCCCCATTCTTGAATAGAAAGAATAAAACAAGCATAATTTCTAAATAAAGAAAGGATTTCTAATTGGATATCTGAAGACATTATCTGACCCTCTCTCTTTCACACCCACCCTTCCTGCTTTGTGGCAGATAACCTACCTATCTTCTGGGAAAGCTCACAAAATTCCTACAGACCATTCCTGAAAGACTGATGGCCTGATAATCTCTCCAAGCATGGGAAAGCATCATATGGTGGCTCTGCAAGGCCACTGAAGGACCATGATTCTAATTCATCCAATAGTCCTATAAAAGCAAAATGTGCATCTCTAAACTCAAAACTATAAAAGGAGTAATTTTATACAGGAGTAATTTTAACATTAGCATTAAGCGAAAAGGATAAAAAGCAAACTACATTTCAAAGAGAAAAGAAATGCTAATTAAAAAGAAGAAACACATTTAAATTGTACCTGTTCTACAGTTGCTCTGTCTGCCTTATCTTTGATTCGATACCTAACCAAAAACAAAAACGTATAGTTGACACATTCAAACTTCAGTCAGAAGCCAAAATAAAAAGCTTCTAAAGGCAGATAATTTCATAAAAATTCCTAAGTAGGTCACTTCTTTAAATAACAGATTTTATGACATGACTGTAGATTTTTCACTACTCAGTGAAACTTTCTTCATTTACCCTGGATATGTAAAATTCAGTTCTGTATTTTGGCAAAAGGAGTATGTATGCAGTGAAAAGAAAAATCTAATCATATTTCAAAAGCATCAAAGAGCAGCCAAGGTAAAGCGAACTATGCTGGAAAAGAGAAAACATTGAGTATATGTGTACTGTCCTTCAAATCTTTAATTAGTACAGAATTAAAGTCTTATCTTTTCGTTTTTTAAAGATATAGCATCTCACTATGTTGCCCAGGCCAGACATGGACTCCTGAGCTCAAGTATTCCTCCTGCCTTAGCCTCCACATAGAAGTAGTCATTTACAAGGCTTTCTCTTTAGAGTCATTTTCTAAGAAGACACAAGTTTTTTGTTTTTTAAAATCAATTCAAGACAGCCTTCAAATGCAGACTCTGATTTGTTTCCACTTATACACTCAGTATGACTCCACCTAGCACACTAACCTAAACTAATAAAGGTTTAAATACAAAGATTCAGACATCGATGAAATAACAAATGACTATGGCGTATCTCAAAAAGCTGATACCTCTTGGACATAGCAATAAATCAGAAGAAAGCTGGCTTTTAAGTTCACTTCTCACAGTTAGTTGTATGATCTTAGTGTCGTTTTCTATAATATAGTGATAATACTTTAGAGTTATTAGTATATAAGAGAAGTTAGCCAGATCTTAAACAATTGGTTTTGAGAACAGAAGTGTAAACAGAAACAGTTCTCAGTTATATTATTATTTAGTTTACAGTCTTCCCTTAAATGTTTAAAAATACTTCATGGGAAAGAATAATTCTTAATACATTTTAAGGGAATATTTTTGCACATTTTAGTTTAAATTGAAATCCACACTGTTCCCCTCATGAGAACACATTTGTAAATTTCATGAGACTATAGTTTTACTACGTATTTTAAAAAATTCATTATTTTTGATTTTATTTATTTATTTTTGAGACAGAGTCACACTCTGTCGCCCAGGCTAGAGTGCAGTGGCACAATCTTGGCTCACTGCAACCTCTGCCTCCCAGGTTCAAGTGATCCTCATGCCTCAGCCTCCTAAGGAGCGGGGATTACAGGCACGCACCACAACGTCTGGTTAATTTTTGTATTTTTTTGTAGAGACAGGGTTTCACCATATTGGCCAGGCTGGTCTCAAACTCCTGGCCTCAAGTGATCCACCCACCTCAGTCTCTCAAAGTGCTGGGATTAAAGGCATGAGCCACCACACCCAGCCAAGATTCATTAATATTTTTAATTCACAAAAGCATAGACTATCCACTAAGGAAAAAAAACACACACACACACATACACACTGAAAGAATTATTGGTTTAAGTATACAAATGAACAACCTCTGTAAAAGCATTATGATCAAGATGCTGCTTAATCTAGATTAGTCTCTGTTATCCATGCTTATTATTAAAATATTACTTACATATCTGCTTCCTTTTGTCTAGACTTTTCGGTGACTTTATTTATGACAGAATCAGTAACATTTAGCTTATCTAAAATACAAGAAACCCACAATGTAAACAATATGTAAAACAAAAAGACATTAACAGAGTTGCTGAACAGGGTATTTCTCCCTTCTTCTTTCTCTTCTATACTTTCTAAATATTTTATTGTAGATAGAATACAGTTTAATAATGAAAACAGTTTAATGTTTTTAAAGGTAGGCACTAAACTGTGTTCTCTTCATAAGTGTTGTCACTGTCATCACTACAGCTGTAATAACTGAATTCCAGATGCAGAAATTCTTCAAAAATACTATATTTGCATAATAAATTTCAGACACTTGCCAGTATTCCACATGACTAATATAACTGCCTGAATTTAAAGTTTAATTCTAAAAACTTGTTTCATTTCAAGTTATAAGTCTATGATAGGCAAAGAAGTCCTTAAAATACTTACATTAATTTAGCATGTATTGACAGCTTATATGAGAAACACTGTGCTAGGTTTAGAGTGATCAGGCCCAAGAACAGAAAAACGGCCTTTTTTCTGTCCTTCCCTCCATCCCTCTCTTGCATTTTCTAAGAGGTGATAATTCAAATCAACATTCTGATGCCTGGCATTGAACAGGTCACTAAATAACACCTATATAAAAAGTCTCTAGTGAAACAAAATGTAACAATATTCAATATCCTAGTATTTTCAACATCCTACTATGAGATAACCCTATTACAAAACCTAAAACAGGGTGGGCACAGTGGCTCACACATGTAATCCCAACACTTTGGGAGGCCAAGGTAGGCGGATTGCTTGAGCTCAAGAGTTCAAGACCAGCCTGGTCAACATGGAGAAACCCTGTCTCTACAGAAAATACAAATTAGCCTGGTGTGGTGGTGTGCACCTGTGGTCTCGGCTACTTGGGAAGCTGAGGTGGGAGGACTGCCTGAACCCCAGAAATGGAGGTTTCAGTAAGCCAAGACTGTGCCACTGCACTCCAGCCTGGGTGACAGAGTGAGACCCTGTCTCAAAAAAAAAAAAAACAAAAAAAAAACTTAGAACAGACAATAACTTAAATGGGTTTTTGTAACATTATATTCCTACAAGTGGGAAAACAACTAAAATAGCATAAGCTGGAAGTCTTTTCCTAAAGTTATGTTTTTAAATCACTAAGATTTTAATTTTCTCTAAACATTATTGCGTCAGTAACACTTGAATACATTCACTTTTTCTTTTTTTTTTTGAGACAGAGTTTCACTCCTATTGCCTGGGTCGGAGTGCAATGGCACAATCTCGGCTCACTGCAACCTCCACCTTCCAGGTTCAAGGGATTCTCCTGCCTCAACCTCCCAAGTAGCTGGGATTACAAGCATGCACCACCCAGCTAATTTTGTATTTAGTAGAGATAGGGTTTCACTATGTTGGTCAGGCTGGTCTCAAACTCCTGACCTCAGGTGATCCACCTACCTCAGCCTCCCAAAGTGCTGAGATTACAGGCATGAGCCACTGTGCCCGGCCTTCATTTCTTGATCTGATAAAATTATACAACACTTCATGGTTTTTGAAAAATGTCCTCTTAGCCCAGGGAAATAATATATTTTGTAAACTCACCTAAATTAATTTTATTCTCAAATTTCCGCAAGACTTTGTCTGCTGGAGTAGACATTTTGGCTGAACTGCTGTTGGAGGTCTGTCGATTTGCCTAGAAGAGATGAGTCTAAAGTACTAGTTGTAAATACAAACCTAAGATTCACCATCACATTTCTTTAGTTCATAATTAGCTATTAAAGCATCAATACTTAGAGGAGTACCTTAAGGAAAGGTAAGAGTCAATCAAATTGGCTCAAAAATTTTTTTTAAAGAGCATTTGAAACAAAAGGTTAAAGTTACTGACTAAAAGAGTCTGCATAATCCATTTTTTTAACTTCTCTATGATTCCTCTTTATAAGTAACAGATGAAAATTAAATGTATTTTTGTAACTTTTTTTTTTTGAGACAGAGTCTTGCTCTGTTGCCCAGGGTAGAGTGCAGTTGCGCAATCTCGGCTCACTACAACCTCTGCCTCCCCAGTTCAAGCTATTCTTCTGCCTCAGCCTCCTGAGTAGCTAGGATTATAGGCACCTGCCACCGCGCCTGGCTAATTTTTGTATTTTTAGTAGAGACAGAGTTTCACCATCTTAGCCAAACTAGTCTCGAACTCCTGACCTGATGATCCATCCTCCTCGGCCTCCCACTAAAGTGCTGGGATTACAGGTGTGAGCCACCACGACCAGACTATTTTCCTAATTTGACTGGTTTATAGATTTAAAATTTGAGAATGTTCATTTACCCCCAAAATATATAATAAAGAGCTAAGACCAATATTAAACTGGTTCAAAATTTCATTTTGGGCCCAACGTCTCAAGAAAGGAAAAGATTAAGTATAAGGCTTAGCACTTAGACTGGTGCTACATACAAACTTAAATAATGAAATTGCTCAAAGCCTCATTACAAATCAATGAAGGAGTCACCAAAACAAAACAATCTAAAAATGCGAAATTTCTTGTTACTTACAATATGGTTATTTAAAAATGCATGCA
The DNA here is from genome assembly GCA_004027715.1 of Plecturocebus donacophilus. Classification (NCBI taxonomy): domain Eukaryota; kingdom Metazoa; phylum Chordata; class Mammalia; order Primates; family Pitheciidae; genus Plecturocebus; species Plecturocebus donacophilus. The sequence continues at coordinate 50,234 of PVKP010010568.1, forward strand.
TTCTGGTCCATGATACAGCCATTTTATTGTTGTTGTTTTCTGAGACAGAGTCTCTCTGTTGCCCAGGCTGGAGTTCAGTGGTGCAATCTTGGCTCACTGCAACCTCCACCTCTTAAGTTCAGGTGATTCTCCAGCCTCAGCCTCCCAAGTAGCTGGGGTTACAGGCACCTGCCACCACCTGGCTAATTTTTGTGGTTTTAGTACAGACAGGGTTTTGCCATATTGGCCAGGCTGGTCTCAAACTCCTGATCTCAGGTGATCCACCCGCCTCGGCCTCCCAAAGTGCTGGGATTACTGGGGTGAGCCACTGCGCCCAGCCGATATAGCCACTTTAATAGTCAAAGGAAGACTGTCGGATTAACCTTTATGCTTTAGGAAGATGTACCATTTTAATCCTATGGCCCTACAAACCGCTAACACACTTGGTACTTACAGTATGAGAAGCAGCTGTACATGGTTTGGTAACTTGTTTTTTGCACATGGTAAATAATCATAAACACATTCCTATCTCATTAATAGTCTTCCATTACAACATCTTTTATGGTTGTATCATACCTCATTGTGTGAATCAGTCCCACAGCACGTTTAATCCAGTTCAAGGTTGTTTCCAATGTTCCTCTACCATAAACAATCCCGGAGGATCATTCTTGTAATTAAGTCTTGGCACACTCATAGAATTGCTAAGTCAAAGTATTCTGAAGTTTTTGAAGTTTTTATCACATACTAGTTTATCCTACAAGTGCACCTATTTACTTGACCATCAATGATATATTTTGCCTTTAACAGTTTCACAGGTGAAAAAAATGGCATCTCTACAAATTTAATTTGCATTTCTTTAATTACTAATGAGGCTGAACTTTTTTTACCATGTTTCCCAACCATTTGTAGTAAACTGCCAATTCATGCCCTTTCCCATGCAGATTTTAAGCTCACAATCTCATGAAAACTTAAATAACTCTTTTTAAATTTACAGATTCTGGAAAGAATCCATACCCAAGAAATTATCAGAAATACAGAAAGGATGAAAAGTGAAAATCAGTAAAGGCTGAGGCTACAGGACAAGATAACATGAACAAAATCTTTTAGTTATTCAATTCCAGAATCACAAAACAGCCTTTTAAAAAAGAAGACATAAGCAGACTATATAAGGATGTGCAGAATCCTTTATAAAATACCTGTGGGTTGCTTCCTCCATTCCAGGCATAACCCTTGGTAAGTTTTCCAACTCCTTCATCCCAGTCCCAATCGTCGTCATGCTCATAGCCCTCCTCCTCCTCATCTTCTATTTCACCTTCACCATTCTCATTCACATTGTCTTGAAGGTCTTCAAACAGAAGGTCATCCTTCTCTTTGACTGTCTTCAAGTCTCTGTTTTCACTAGAAATAATAATGTTTTATTATTTCATAACAGAATTTACACATACCCTAACTGAACTCACATATTTAATTACTGATGACGTAAAAGTTTAAAATATTGATAAATCTAAACTAGATTATATATTTATATGCAATACACCTTCCAATAAGCTCCATCTTCTTAAAACCACGTTCTCCTGTTTTCCAGTTCTGTTGCCATTGTTTGCTCATTCTCCATGCCCAAATCCTACTAGTCAAGAAGCACATCATGTGTGAAATCTGGTTCTGCCTTAGTGAAGTTAGAATTTACACTGCTATCTTGTCTGCTGAATAAACAACTCAGACCAGTATACCAGACTTCACTCTAGGAAAATCATTCACAGAGCTGCTTTAAGAAGAGGAAATTTTTCTGTAAAAGAAAAAAAAAAGACAGAGGGAAAAAAGCCTGGTGCAGTGGCTCGCACTTTTTATCCCAGATACTTGGGAGGCTGAGGCCATAGGATTCGCTTGAGTCCAGGAGTTCACGGCTACCATGAGCCATGATTGTGCCATTGTACTCCAGCCTGGACAACAGAGTGAGACCCCGTCTCTTAAAAAAAAAAAAAGCTTTCTGACAAAAAATTTGGGAATAAGTCTAAGGCAGCCTTACTTTGAACTCGATAACACTTTGCAACAAAAGAAGTTACATCAAGCTTCGTGTTCCACGAAGAACTCCAAATCATCCTTGTTCGTGATGGGAAGAAATGGTGAATACAGGGGCCAGGCACTATAAGTGAGTGAAGTAGGCTGCACAATAGAAGCAGGCACTGGCAAACTGGGAAAAGAGGTCTAGGATAAAGGGAGCACAACTAGTAAGGATTTTCTTTTTTTTTGGCCATATGAGGATTCAGGCCTAGTGTTACCAGATTTTAATTTTTCAAGAGAAGCTAGAAGTCTGGATTTCTGTGTAAAATCTATCCCTTAATTGGCATAGTCAATTTTTTACAAATAACTGTGCATACCAAACAAAACATGTCTGCAGGCCAAATTCAACAGGGGACTATCAGTTTTGACCTCTCCTGTACAGAATAAGGGCAGAAACCATAAAAAAGCAGCTGATAATATGAGCTACCAGCTGAAAAACCGACATGAGTTTAAGTAAATTCAGATTATCAATCCCAATTTATTAATTAGCCGTGGCTCCGAGGGCTCCCATGGACACATGGAAGAAGAGAACAGATAATCATTAAACACTTGCTATTTACCAGTACTTCATACATATGCTCCATCGATTGATAGTATAATTGCCTAGAGAGGCATGTTAAAGTTATAACTTTGCCAGATAATTCTTCATTGTGGGAGACTGTCTTCTGCACTGTAGGATGTTTAGCAGCAAACCTCTGGCCTCTACCTACCAGATGCCACTAATGCACCACTGCCCCCAGCTGTGACAAATAAAAACGTCTCCAGAAATTACCAAAAGCCCCTGGGTAGAGTCGGGATGCAACATCTTCCCTGATGGAAAATCACTGGTGTATCCTTACAATACCCTGGGTGGATGGTAAATTAGTGCCCCCTTATTACCATTAACTACCGACCAGCTGTGCTGGCTGTGTTTCTTCCGCTGCTTAACTTCTTCCCTAAGGCTTTTTGTACACTTCTCTGGAACCATAAAACTGGAATGCCCTTCCCCTTTCTCCGGCTAACCCCTAGTCATCCTTCAAGTATCAGCTCACTATCACTTGCTTAAGGAAGCCTTCTTTCACCCACTTCTCTTTTGTATTACTTACCAAATTCTAATTTCAGTTTCCCCTGCCAGGATGCAAGCTCTGGGTCATGCAGGATGGTGTTTACCAATGCCTCCCTACCACCCAAGACTAGATCTGACACACAGAAAGCAGTCAACATACATATATTTATTAAAAACATCCCCAATAATTAATATAATCTGCATGTAATGAATCCTCACTATAAACATAAAGTACAAACTGTTTTCCTGGAATTCCCAAATAACTCCAATATGTTCCATTTTGCTTGTAGGCAGGAGTTATCCTTCATTCCACTTTCCCCAGACCCCATGTCCAAACTACCACAAAACCCTGCCACTTTTACCTCCAAAACATATCTTTAGGATCCGAGCTCTAGTCCCCACCATTTTGAATCTGATTACCTTATTACTTTGAACTGGTCTCTCTGCTCTACTCCTGCCATCCATGAACATCATCTACATAGAATGATTCCTTTAAATCGCAAAACAAATAATATCATTCTTCTGCTAAAATCCCTCGTATGGCTTTCCATAGACCCAGATTAATATCTGAATTTTCACCATCGCTTGTAAGGGTCTCCATGATCTGGCCCCCTTCTTCTCTACCAACACCCTACCAATCTTCTCAACTATCTTCAATGCGCTCTAGGCACTCTGGCCTCGGGGCCTTTGCTCTTGCTGTCCCTTCTGTGTGAAATACAATGCTCTTGCCAAGATTAGCTCTTTGTCATTAAAATCTGGACTTAACCTTTCCCTACCCATTCAGTCAGCACTTAGTATATCAAACGATTTGTATAGTCTAATCGTTATTTGGTTTTTAAATGGTGTGCCCTCCCTTTCATGCAGAAGGTAAAGTTCCATGACAGCAAGAACTTGGTTCGTTTTGTTCAACACTATCGCCGGCGCCCACGACAGAACGTGATACATATTAAGTGTTTAGTAAGTATTTGTTGAACGCTACATGTGGTTAAAACGCAAACACCTGTGTTTCCTAATCGCTATCCCCAACTCTGCCTCCCAGTGACGCTAACCAACCTGGGAACCGCAGACTCCCTTGACAAGTGGCTTTCACTAACTGCGGTGAACTAGGAGAAAGACCCGACTGGGATGCAGAAACAGGCAAAATGTTGTCAAGACGCTGAGTGATGAACCGCTAGTCTTCCTCTAAACTACAAACAAGAGTCCACTGCCCACGGGGACGTACAGGGAGACAGCAGTAACCAGACCCAGTGCACTGTACGGTCGCCTACCTATCGGAGGAGTCCGCGTCGTCGAACTGCCCGGGGACCACCCTGCTCATGAGCAGCCGCCGGTAGTCCATGACTGAAAGGCGCCGCTCTGCACTGGGACAGAAACCGCTCAGGCGGATGTACCGGCGACCGATCCAACGGCCTAGGCGTGGATCTCCGCCTTACAAACCATTCAGAAGCCAACAGTAGCCACCACGTGCCACGGGAAAACCTGAACAACTGATACGCCGCTAACAGGCCGCCCTGGCTCCCCAACCGGAAGCCCCGCCCCGCCCGGAAGTCTGACTTGAGCGGAAGTCCCGCCCCTGAGCTGGGCTGCGCGTTCGGAGCTAGCTCTGAATGGAGCGTTGTATGGGCTCAGTGGACGTTCCATGTTCCATGCTCTGAGGTAGGCGTGTTGAGTAGCCGGCCCGGCGAGGCCAGTGCTGGCCGTTTCTTCCCGGAGTTTTCATTTCTGTACCCTATTTTGTGTTTACTGCGGCAGGAGGTGCCAGCTAACCCACAGTGTTCTGCCTAGGGGGTCGTACCCTCCTAACTTCACTCTGGGAAGACGGACCCGGGGTCGCTTGGGACTCTCGGGCTGCGCCTGTCCCCGCCGAGATCCGCAGGCGCGATCGGACGTCACATAGGGGCGTTCCATCGCCCAGGGAGCCCGATTGCAAGTTTGTGAGAGTCCCCAGTGGAGGAGGTTGGAAAGCGTTCTCCCGGAAAACCCGATGCAGAGGGAGGAAGCGCCAAGTCCGTAGCGTGGGTCCGAGAAACTATGGATCCTGAAGTGAGCACACTTTTGTGTGTTAAAAAGTTTGGTGCCTCATTTTGCGGTAAAAATGAATAAGTGCTTTTTAAGAAGGTAAAGTTTGTTGTACGATGAAAAAACTTTTAAACAAAACTATGGTTTTTGCCAAGTAACTCCTATCTTAAAACAGCTTTAGAATGGCTTTGGAACATCTATACAAACATTTGATAACTATGTTAAAAATCCACTATAAACCTGGTAAGGACAAATGAAAGAAAAATAGAAAAACTAGCCTTTTTTGAAAAAAAAAGAGAGATGAGTTTTGCTGTTGTTGCCCAGGCTGGAATGCAACGGTGTGATCTCGGCTCACCGCAACCTCCGCCTCCCAGGCTCAAGCGATTCTCCTGCCTCAACCTCCCGAGTACCTGAGATTACAGGCGCCCGCCACCACGCCCAGCTAATTTTGTATTTTTGGTAGAGACGGGTTTCTTGCATGTTGGTCAAGCTGGTCTGGAACTCCCGTCCTCAGGTGATCCACCTACATTGGCCTCCCAAAGTGCTGGGATTGCAGGCGTAAGCGCCCAGCCAAAACAGCCTAACTTTAAATTAAAAAGGTAAACTGACAGATTGTGCAGTGCTAGATGAGGGATGAACAAAGTTGTAGAAATTTAAGTGCTGGATTCACAAACAAAAAAAAACTAAGAAACAAAGCCTTTGCTCTTTTTTGCACTGGGAGAACAAAGCAAGAATTTTTCAGATCTCAACGCAATCCAGGCAGCATGATTTGAAAGACAAAGAAAAGGTGAGCATAAAGATGAGCCTTTCACTGATCCTGACTAACCTGCTTGGCTTACTTTTTTACATTTTACCGAGTGATGTCATAGGTTTGAAAACAACTAATTTTCAATAAACTATCCATTCAGAAATTCAATAAAATAATCCAGGCAGATGAGTCATGACTATAAATTGAGAGAGCTTGACAGAAATAAATCATTAGAATGCAGGATTCAATCAATAATTTGCTGTGTAGACAGCAGTGGTCCATTTGCAGTAGGGGATATAGGAAAGCCCTAAGTTGACTCCTCTCAAGGCATTTATGATCTGTAAATACAAGCACTAACACCCTTGAAACAGCGGTGAAGCTGTAAAACAGTAAACAAAGTCAATAAGTGCTGAATTGTAAGAGACTGAGAGACTGGAGACATTGTAGGAATTTAAAAAATAGGTGAATGGGTAGATGGGAAGGTTTTAGGAGAGAAGGACATGCTAGGGCAGATGACTGAAGCTTAAGGCGTAAAGAACATAGTCTGCCTGCAGGGAAATGAGCCTGATCTGAGTTGAGCAGAGGAGTACTGGGTAGGTAATGTCACTGCAGGCTGTGAATGGCTTGGAAAGACAAGCAGGAGAATTTAGACTCAATGTGAGTGGCCATCCTTTCCACTCTCAGCTCCGGACAGGCCTGAGGAAGTCAGGACAATGTGGACCAGTGTGGCAACACGAGATGGAAAGAAAGCACAGGTCGCTGAAAGGCATTTTTAAAGGAGAAATGGATGGGACTTGGTATCTGAATAGTCATGGATGATGAGGTAGAGGAATGCCAAGACAACTCCAGTTTTCAAACACGGGTACTTAAAGGAGTAGGTGCAGTATGGGAACATGAGGAGGGAAAACTGATTTACAATGCTGGATTCGACTTGGTAGTGAGGTGTTCAAGCGGAAGGTATCAAGTAAACAAAATACAGCATTTTGTGGAACCTAATAGGTCTCTGATAATATTTTGTAAATATCCTTTGATTAAGTAACATAGGGATTCCTTCACCTTCTAGGTCCAAAGCCTTTTAGGGAATTATTGGATAGTAGCCAATATTGTTTTTCTCCAAATCAGTATTTTCTACCATACCAAATTTTCATGGTATACTTAGACTAAAATTTTTAATTTTTCTAATAACTTGACAGATGACATTTTAAACAACAGCAGTAAACTTTGCTACTCTGTTAATCAGAAGAAAAATTCTGGGACTTTTCTTCCAAAAAGGGAAAAAACTTTTTGTTTGCACATACTAATAGGCATACTTATTTTTTTTTTTTAAGGAAGCTTTCTGTTACTCAACAGTTATGAACAAGGACTATCAAAAATTTGGGGCGTCACCTTCAGATCCTGTACATTTTGAAGGGGATACTTCTCATGAAAAATTAGAAAGCAGGTCAGAATCAGATACCATGAATGTCAGCAATCTTTCTCAAGGCTTAACGCTTTCAGATTCCCCCATCTGTATGGAAACCACCAGCACCACTTGTGACTTGCCTGAGGTATGCATTGCTTGTAAGTTCCAGGAGGCTCAGATGTATTCAGAATTCACATTGTCTTCCATATGAAAATTTCTTCAAATATATAAGGAACAATAAAAGAATCGTCAGTGGACACGTAACAGAGGGGAATACAAGGTCTAGCTTTACCAGTTTCACTGGTGTAAGATATATTTTGACCAGCCTGGGCAACATGGTGAGGCCCCCATCTCTGCTAAAAATATAAAAATTAGCTGGGCATGATAACGAGCACCTGTAATCCCAGCTACTCTGGAGGCTGAGGCAGGACAATTGCTTGAACCCGGGAGGCAGAGGTTGCAGTGAGCCGAGATCATGCCACTGCACTCCAACCTGGACGACAGAGCAAGAACCTTTTTACACACACTGTTAAAATCCTTTCTAGCCTCATAAAGTCCCAGGAGTGCAGCCAGGGGACGTGACCACAACAGTTGAGTCACAGAGCCAGGACAAGAGCCCAAGGAAACTGACTTCTAGTCTAATGCATCTTCCACTTAAGTCAGTATGCAAATGATTCAGTTATCACTCATAATGACATTGACAGCACCGTGCATGTAAATGACAACTTTCCTATCTTCATGAAAATGCCTAGCCCCCTTTCTTACAAAATAAAAGATTGTAATGTCCCAATATCTTCATGAATGTTGTTCTAAACATTTGATAGTCAGTGACATCTGATTCCACTAAATAGGAATTTATAAAAATACGTCACAGATATATGCCTGTTTTATATATCTTCAGTGTTAATTGACTGGAATAACAATGATTTCAATGCTGTTTAGACTAGGTTTAATAAACCTCAAAGAATTATCAATACGATAAATACGCTAACACATATCCCTAAATTTATAGTCACATGATTTGACCTACAAAAAAACCAGAATTTTAAAATAGCAAGCTCTGTGACATTTTGCTTAATATTGTGACTCTGTTAGCATAGTTTTACGAAAAGGGAGCCAAATATACACTGGGGAAAGATACTGGAAAGCACATTCTACCACATTCATTACAATGAAATATTCTAATAGAATTACATAGCAGTGTGCAAATACCTTTAGAAGAAGCTTATGATGTTTACTTGAAGTATTAATATTAATGCCTTTTTTATTAATACAGAATGAAATAGAGAATTTTGAAAAGGAAAATGAGTATAAATCCACACTTTGTGAAGATGCTTATAGCACACCAGACAATTTGTTAGGCAGTAAGTATCTATTTGTTAGCAATATGCAAAAGAGAGAAAAAATTTTTTATGATCTGTGGTAATAACAATAGTCAGGTATTGTGCTAAGCACCTTATATACATTCTCACACTTAATCCACAAACAATCTTATTGAAATAAAGACTTTTAAAAATTGAGGTAAGGGCTGTTTTTATCTTCATTTTACAGATGACTTAAGACTGAGAGAATAATTTGCCCAGGATTGTGTAGCTTTAAATGAATGAGCCATGATCAAGTCCCAGTCTCAGACACAAGAATTTTCTACTATAAAAGTATCTTTAAATGTGTGTTGAAATTGCGTGCGGTGGATCATACCTATAATACCAGTGCTTTGGAAGGCCAGGTGGGAGGATTGCTTGAGCCAGAAAGTCCAAGGCTGTTATAAGCTGTGATCATGTCACTGCACTCTAGTGGGCAACGAAGGAGAACCTATCTCTTGAAGAAAAAGGGGGGGCCGGTTGCAGTGGCTCATGCTTGTAATCCCAGCACTTTGGGAGGCCGAGGCAGGTGGATCACCTGAGGTTGGGAGTTTGAGACCAGCCTGACCAACATGGAGAAACCCTGTCTCTACTGAAAATACAAAATTAGCCAGGCGTAGTGGTACATGCCTGTAATTTCCAGCTACTCAGGAGGATAGGGCAGGAGAATTGCTTGAACCCTGGAGGCAGAGGTTGCAATGAGCCCAGATTGTGCCATTGTACTCCAGCCTGGGCAACAAGAGCAAAACTGCATCTCAAAAAAAATAAATAAAATAAAAGACCAGGTGTAGTGGCTCACACCTATGATCCCAGCACTTTGGGAGGCCAAGGCAGAGGATTGCTTGATTCCAGTAGTTTGAGACCACCTTGGGCAACATGAGGAACCCTGTCTCTAAAAAATACAAAAAATTATCCAGGTATCATGGCTTGTGCCTATAGTCATAGCTACTCTGGAGGCCTAGGTGGGAGAATCACCTGAGCCCAGGAGGCTGAGACTGCAGTGAGCTAACATCACACCACTGCACTCCAGCATGGGCAACCACAGTGAGACCCTGTCTCAAAAGTAAAGAGATATGTGTTGATGTAACCCCAAATCTGTACAGTGAAAAAAAGTACTGGGACATTAAAGTGTCACAAAATGAGGAAATCTAGGAACTTTATTCTTTAGGAATGATTATGTTGATTCTATTATTTAGGATACATAAATTAAGTAATAAAAGTAAAATGGGAATGGGAAAAATGAATACATATGGGCTTCGGTACAGTGGTTATCTCTGGGGAGAAGGAAAGTTAGATAAAATTGATCATTAACTTGTAACATTTTGTTTTCTTATTCACTTCTGATTTTAAAAAAAGTTAAATCTGCATAATTAGTCATATTGAAAAATAGTATAGTGTAGCATTTAGAAGTAGTAGTCTAGAATCTCAGCTCTGTGACCTTAGACAAGTGACTTTAACATCTCTTACACTTCAGTTTCCTAATCTGTAAAATAGAGATAATAACAGTACTGACATCTTGGGATTTTTCTGGGATTAAGCAAGTTTATATGTGTTTTCTATTATACTATCCCTATCCTTTTGAAACGTTTTATAATTTGAAACATCTTAAAGTTATAACAAAAGAATTTTGAAGATATCTTGAAATTTCTTGTGTTTGACCAGAATTACATATAACAAGCTTTTTTGTAGCAGTCATTTGGGAACTCCTTTTCCCCATGTAAGAAGTTTTGTTCTGTTTGCTAGCACAAAACTATGCTAAAATCCACACAGTAAGATTGAAATTATATATATTTCTTAAGTGGCTACAGCAGTTTATTTGATAAATATAAATATAACTGTTACCACCCAAGTTTATGGTCTGCTCATTTTTATTTCCTTCTTTCTCTTTCTTATGAGTTAACAACATTGAAAATTACTCAAAGAATGTACTAATTCAGCCAGTTGACACTATCAGCATATCTCCCTTGAGACAATTTGAAACCGTTTGCAAATTCCACTGGGTAGAAGCATTTGATGATGAAATAACAGAGAAGCCAGAATTTCAAAGTCAAGTATACAATTATGCAAAAGACAACTATATAAAGCAAGACTCATTTAAGGAAGAAAATCCAATGGAAACTAGTGTTTCTGCAAATACAGACCAACTTGGTAACGAGTATTTAAGACAGTCTCCTCCTAGAAGCCTGCCTCTAATCCATTGCAGTGGAGAGATGCTGAAATTTACAAAAAAGTCACTGGCTAAAAGTACTGCCAAGGAATCTGCCCTCAACCCTAGTCAACCTCCAAGCTTCTTATATAAGGAAAGTATACACGGTAATATTGTAAAACCATTTTATAAAGAGAATAGTTCTAGTTCATCTGAAAGTTAATTATAAAGTGGAGGAGTAAGATTGTGATAGTCAGTAAAGCCTATGGAATATATGGCTGTGCGCTGTGGCTCACACCTGTAATCCTAGCACTTTGGGAAGCCAAGGTGGGCAAATCACCTGAGGTCAGGAGTTCAAGACCAGCCTGACCAACATGGCGAAACCCTGTCTCTACTAAAAATACAAAAAAAGTTAGCCAGGCCTGGTGGTGGGAGTCTGTAATCCCAGCTACTCGGGAGATTGAGGCATGAGAATTGGTTGAATCCGGGAGGCAGAGGTTACAGTGAGCAGAGACCATGCCACTGCATTCCAGCCTAGGCAACAAGAGTGAGACTTCATCTCAAAATAAATGAATGAATAAAAAAAAATTGTAATGTATATAGATATATATATATATATAAATATATAATCTGAGACTTTTCCAAGTAGTGTTAAATCACCTAGTTAACACAAAGGACTTTGCTTCTCCGAGGAAAATGCATTCTGAGATCTTAGCCCATTCAGAAGTAAATTTTTCTAATAAAGTCAAGTTCATACTTGAGGATTAGCTCTACCAAATGGTAATGTCTCTGAGGATGAGGACTCTGTCTTACTCACCCTTTTATGCACCATTGCATCTAAATGGTTCCTTGAATATAATAAGCTTTTTTTACTATAATTTTTTTTCATCAAAAGCAATTTTATTAGAGACATAAAGAAAGAAAAGAATGGCTACTGTGTAGACAGAGCAGCCTGAATATAATAAGCTTTTATATTTGTTAAATCAAACTGGCTGGAAGTAGCAGTGTTTATGGTAATGGAAAGGTTGAGAAGAGGAAGGAGTGCAGAGGCACGAATTAATTTTTCAAGAAAACAAGATTGCTCTGTCGTACTGGATTTCTATTGACAACCAAAAATACTAATTTTTCTGTTAAAGTGAAAATATTAGTTTATCCTTTGGTTTATTGATTCTGAGCACACACATAGTATCCTAAGAGCACTGAAGATACCAACAGTATACTGTGTACTTTCTGTACTTCCTGAATCCAGGAAGATACCAACACTATATATTCTGCATACTTTCTGAACAAAAATAAAAATACTAGGAATTGTTATGGGCAAATAGATAAAATTCAAGAATAGTATAAGTAATACCTTTTCTTTTCTTTTTTCTTGTTGTTTTGTTTTGTTTTTGAGATGGAGTCTCACTCTGTTGTCCAGGCTGAAGAACAGTAGCATGATCCTCAGCTCACCCCAACCTCTACTTCCTAGATTCAAACAATTCTGCCTCAGCCTCCCAGGTAGCTGGGATTACAGGCATGTGCCACCACACCTGCCTAATTTTTTTTTGTGTATTTACTAGAGACAGTGTTTCACCATGTTGGCCAGGCTAATGTTGAACTGCTGACCTCAAGTGACCTGCCCACCTTGCCTCCCATAGCTCTGGGATTACAGGTGTGAGCTACCACACCTGGCCAGTAATACCTTTTCAATGTGAGTTTGATGGGAAATGCTATGGCTATAATGCCTTATTTACAAGTATGAGCTTTTTTTCTTTTCTTTTTTTTTTTTGAAAGTAGATGACAGCATTTAAAAGAACTTTATCATCCATGCTGATTTCTGGAAAACAACATTTTAAAAATAAGCTTAAATAGAGTTTCTCAAGATTGTTCTTTCCTCTTTCCATTGCATTTAGCCATTTTTCATTCAGTCAATAGATACTTTTAGGCATCTGTTGCATGCCAGGTCTGTACTATGTATTAGTTAGGTAATGGTTAGACAAAAAGATGTAGTCCTTGTCCTCATGAAAACAACATCCTACTAGAGGAGATAGTCATTAATCAAATAATCACACAAATAAATGTAAGCTTGCAACTATGATAAGTTCAATAAGTTCTGTGAATAAAAGTTACATATAAAGTATATGTAGAGCATGTATAATGCTATATAAAGTTACATATCAACTAGCACTTATATGATAAGTGCTATAAATATAAGTAGGATGGGCATCTATGATAAGGATACTACTCTGATCAGGGAGTCTGGGGAAGGCATTCCTGAAGAAATGATCATTGAGCTGAGCTCTAAAAGATGAGTAAGAGTTAATTAGGCAGCTATGGGTGGGAGAGCATTCCATACAGAAGAACATCTACAAATCCTGTGGCCACAGGAAGGATGATACCTACTAGGACCTGAAGGAAGCCCTGAGTCCAGGAAGATCAGAGTTAGAGGGAGCAGGAGGGACATAGAAGATGAAGACAGAGAGGTGGTGTGGGTCAGATACTGTTTTAGTTCATTTCTTACTGCTGCAACTATATCACAGACTGGGCAATTTGTAACGAATAGCAATTTATCTGGCTCAGCGTTCTGGAGTCTCGGTCTATGGTGCCAGCATCATGTGAGGGTCTGTGTGCTGTCATTCCATGGTGGGAGGTGGAAGGGCAAAAGAGGGTGAGACCAAGGGAGCAAGTGAAGGCCAAACTCACTTTTATAACACATCAACTTGTAAGTAACATACTTCTGCAATAACAACATTTAGTCATTTTTATTCACCTCTTATTAGTCCCCCTCTTCCAACACTGTTGCACTGGGGATTAAGCTTCTGGCACATGCACTTTAGGGGATCCATTTAAACTATAGCAGATATCAAGAGCAAGATATTAGGGCCTTGTAGGTCTCAGTAATGATGGTTATCTTTATCCCATAACAATGAAAAACCATTAAGATTCAAGGTTCTGCAGAAGGGTGAACTCGAAAAGCAAAATACAGAAGTCCATTGTCTCTAAATTCCAGAGAATTATACAGTGCACCACTACAGATACCTTTTACTGGGTTTTTATTTTTATTTTTTTTAGATACAAGGTCTTGCTGTTACTCAGACTAGAGAGCAGTGTGATGATAGCTCACAAACAATCCTTCTGCCTCAGCTTCCCAAGGAGCTGGGACTGCATGCACATGCCACCATGCCCGACTGATTTTTAAAAGATTTTTTTGTAGAGATAGGGTCTCACTACATTAGCCAGGCTGGTCTCGAACTCCTGGCCTCAAGGGATTCTCTCACCTTGGGCTCCCAAAGTGTTGGGATTACTGTGCCTGGCCTGGGTTTTCAATGTCATATTCATTTCACCATTTCTTACCACAATTTACTGTTTTAAAATTCTTATTTTTATTATTATTATTAT